>JAVSBS010018765.1:0-69737 GCA_033124195.1 Coracias cyanogaster | reverse complement strand
CTTGGTCGTGCCTTTGATCCCAATTCACGTGTTCCTGAAACCAGCTCTTGAACCCAGTTCCCATCCACTGCTGAGCCCAGTCTCGGACTTTGCCAGTTACAGCCTCAGTGGTGACAGTGACATAATTGCCGTTGGAGGAGGTTAGATTTGATACTGGTTTTGTAGATATGTGTATATATTCCATATTATTCTCTTCATTTGGCAGGGTAGGGGGCCATAATTCTCCCTCCCTTATCTTTTCTCTTCTTCTATTTGGGGGGAAGAGGGGTTAATAGAGAGCATCTATTGTAGGTCTGGTAGATTTAACCTAAACCTCCACAGATTTACGGGCGCCCAACATGGGGCTCAATCAGAGCTTTGATAAATTGCCCAAATAGTTTGAATTCCGGTTTGCTCAGTCGAGAGAGTATCATTGAACAGAACTGGTTTGGTTCTAACTCAAACCAGGACACACAGTTAATTCTAATTTTCTTTTTGTTTTATTCTGGCTACCCAAATGTTGCTTTTAACCCTCTATATAGATATACAGATAAAGATATTCCTATATATTCTGTACCTTCATCATTAATATTTGCCCGCCCTTATTTTCACATCAGATTTCTACTAGCTTTCTGGTAGCAGCCCAGAGAGTGAGAAGTGCTTAAGAAAACAAGGGCAATGACTGGGCACAGAATCATGTTTATTTTTGCCTACTCTGATGCTACAACCTCGCAGTTGCAGGCAAATATCCAAGCACAGCTGAGGACATCCTGGAACCTCATTCAACTTGCATCAACTCCCTGTTATGTTGAGACTGGGCCTTTCCAGATCCCAGCATCAGCTCTGGTATTTAAGCCAGAGCAAGTCAAATGATTACTCAACTTTTTTTATTATCCTAACCTAATTTACATCCTTATAACACCATCTTAAAGTTGTTTCGGTGGGAAATATTTTCTACAGTTGTTTGCATTACTGGTAAGGCAGCCTTAGAGGTGGATCACGTGTCCCACAGAGATCCTCATGTTCTGGCTTGAAGAACCCTTCTTTTCATAGAATTATGAATGGTTGGGTTGGAAGGGATCTTTAAAGGTCATCTAGTTCAACCCCTGAACAATGAGCAGGGACATCTTCAACTAGAACAGGTTGCTCAGAGCCCCAATACAACCTGATCTTGAACGTTTCCAGGGACGGGGAGAAGTTCCTTTGACAGTATTAGGTAAGAAAACAATGAAGAAATAGCAATTCATTTTCCGTCACTGACCTTAGGAGTAGATACCCATTACTGGAGCTGTCTACCGTACCTCCATCCCTGACATGGAGCGAGCCAGGTGATCCAAGCATTTAAATCGTGATACGTGATTCTGAAGTTGAATATTATTACAAAGCGAACTAAACAAGATGTACAGCAACATCTTTTTCTCCTGTCAAGGAGAATGCCTCACTTCACAATTATAAACTTGAAATATTTAAAGTACAGGGCTTATGACCAAAATCTGACAATTAAGCATAAAGTTTTTTAGATGCTTAATCATATATCTTAATAAAAAATTATACATTCACTCACTAACTGAGGCAGGTTCTGATCACCTGTCTTTGAGGAAACAGACTGCTTGAGAAAATTATGTGGAATAATCTACTATTGTACCTGTCACACACTTTTAATTAAAAACGTATCAATGCATGACTAAATTGGGCACAGTGAAAAACAGATCTGTTTCAGTTCAACTGCAATAATGTGCACATAACCCAGTGAAGTAAGCCCATACAATTATTATAGGAAGACAGCCCCAGCACAGTTATACTTTTTCAGGTCAACCTCATGGCAGATGTATGTACTGTGGAGCAAATCATCACAAATCAATGTGGACTCAATCAGCACAAATGAATTTACTAATCTACTCTAAACACCTGTAATGAAGTCATTTCACTAATCCATTGCAAATTAAGTATGTGGTGAAATGAAGACAGAATAGTGATTAACATTATTTTATGGAGTATTTCTTGACAAAGTCTGCTAACTAAGGCAATCTACACCCAATATTTTAATATGAGACGTACATGCAGCCAGAAATACATTGGTTACATTCTGTTACAGCTAGAAGTATGAAATCAATGCACTATTTACAAAAACCATGCCTTTTAAGGCCAACATTCTCTGTTAGAATAATACAAAATTTAGACTAACAAGGTAAATGTGTTCTCGATTAAAATGCACTGAAGGAGAGTTGAAATTCAGAATAAAATAGTTATCGAATGGCAAAGAACTAACACATATATTGCAGTGTCATAAAGTTTATCACAAAATAACTAATTTAAATTAATTTTTAGATTTGCTATGACAGACGTTAAGATAGATGTAACAATATTTGCACATGGGACTTTGGAGCTTCTCAAGAAAGTGTTGATAAAAGTATCTAATTTATTATAACTATGAGGAATTACATCATTATTAGGATTCTGAATATTTGATAGATGGGCTGAGCTCCTTTCTTCACTAGAGGGTATCTGCGTGAAAATAAAGGTGCATCACCAATTCATAGAAACTTGTGCTAAGGGGTGAACAGAAATCTGAGTTGCTTAGATATTGCAGAAATGGGAAGTCTAAAAGTAGCTGGGTTTTCCAGAGTACTGTTGTCCAGATAGATATTTTCTCTTTTCTAATTTGGTATTTCATTTGTGCCATTGAGATTTTATTTACATTGCTCTCTAGTCCCTCCTTTCTACCCTTTTCCACAGCAGAAGCTCTGAGCTGCCATTGCACTTGCATCACCCACCACAACTCTTCCAGCAACAGACAAAAATAGTTAAAAAATGCAGACAGTTTCTTGAACACTGTGGGCTGAATTTCATCAAATAAGGTTCCTTGCATGTGAAAAAAAGAAAAAAAAAAGGTATTAAATGAAACAGTCTTTGCATCACTGTTTTCATTCTTTCTGTGTTAAGTGCGTGAAAATTTTTCCAGCAAAATGGTTTTTAACTGAAAATGCCAAGACGCTGAAATCAAAACTTTACACAGGAATAAACCTGGAAAGTTTTCATACTCGGAATCAAATTTTCACCAAAATCACAGACGGACATATGGAGGACACGGAGGATCTAGCTTCTCCTCACTACTCTGCCTGCCTGAGAAAAAGGCAAGCAAGCGTTTAAACAACGACATTCTTGGCTCTCCTGATGTGTGCATCAACTTTCTCAAAGCTGTGAAAACCCTCATAGCTCACCAGTGTGGGCAGAAACCCTTCTCCCTTTCTCTTTACCTGGACACCGGCACTCTTCGTATACAAAGACCCTTTGAAGAAAGCATATAGTATAGCACTTTTTCATTCCAAGGGGCAAATTTTTAATGCACTCCTCAGTTTTCTTATTAAAATATAATTTTATTCCCCCAGTATAGTTCATGCAGATTGTGAAGAACAAACATTTAATTTTGCTCTTAACTGAGCTGAGAAGCAAAATTATGGAAGTCATATTTTTAAATATAGAAATCTATATTGCACAAATTACTAATAAAAAATAGCCATTTTAGAAGCTTATATAAAGGCAGACTGCATTTGGTCCCAGTCTAAAGAGCTATAACAATTTGATAAAATGGTTCTCTAAAGGAATGCCACTTAGTGGTTTATTCTCCAGAGCGACCAGAAACGAAGCACTGTAAGTAACATCACTCCTTGTTACAAGATCTCTGCTACAGTGAGGAACAATGCGATGAATTTTAGATATAAATCTGAATTTCATGACCTTTCAAGTCAGATTCTTAAACCTCATTTGAGTAGCATTTTCTCTTTATGAATATGTGGTTGAACTGAAGACCCAGAACTGACATAATTTTTTTTTCCTCATTTTTTGGCCCTCTTCAGGTGTAAATTAGGCCTTTATGTTGTCATCTTTATTTAGTTTATGCTCTACAAAGTTAGGAATCATTATATTAAATTTTTTGTGCATTGCATGTAGCTGTTTATGCCTGATAGGTAATGCTTTCACTTGAACAAAAGAGACAGGACAATTGTCAAACCACTGAACTACAAATGAATACTACAAGAGATTCTTGAAGCAACTGTACTCACTTGACTTTAAAAATGTGGTATAGTTTAAATATAAAAAGATTCAATGCACTTTGGAATTAGAGAGTGAGCAAAGAAGAATAAATAATCTTAAAAAATACTTGATTTCTGTTTCATTATAAGCTAAGTATCTAAGCAAAACAAACCTAAGTATATTATATCTTAATGCAAAATTTAAGGTCAGAGAATTTTTTTTTAAGGAAGTCACTTGTAATGGCTCATTGCTTTCAACAGAAAGGACTGCATAGCTATCAAAAAAAAATCTCACAAATATATGTGGGTCATCTTATAACTATAATACAAATATGACCCAAAAAGTGACAAACCGATGTCATGCTATTTTCCTAAATATACCCTGTTGTAAAAATAATAATAAAAAAAATTATAATCTCCAGAGTGTACAAAGCAGGATTTCAGGTTTAGAAGCCTAAATATATTTGGCTTTGCAAAGAAGACAGCAACAAAATGCTAATACTACAATATGTTACTTCTCAAAATGTCCAAACTGTCAAGCAGTAACATGCTACGGTACAGCTGCATTTCCACTTCTGCTCCTAATTCACTTAGGTACTTTTAAAATACTACCTCTCACAGAGGTAAAAACAGAAGCCTTTTTAAAGGGTGCTCATGCTGCTTTTCAAGACTGCCTTCTCAATTACAGATCGTTCGTTAGGTAGGATAATTCAGCATCAACTTGGTTTTTTGAAGATTAACATATACGTTACAAATTGCATCTTACTACTGAAAATAAATGTCTGATCTTGGAAAGGAGTGCTAAAGCGGAGCTTGAAGATTATAGGTTTGGGTTTTTTTTCTTCCATTTCTGAAAGTAACTTACTTTAAAGTCCCTGAAACAGGGCAATATCCATCACACTATTTCATTAGTCTTTAAGGCAGCCTTAAATAACTGGGCCTGAAAACAGATCTTCGTTGATATGGCAAGTATCTAAAAAGGATAACTCTGAAAATATCCTCTGCTGGGTTCAGCTTTGGATTTTGCCCAAATAAATTCAATCACCTCTCATTATGACTGAGGAGGGGAGAGAAGGGGAAAAAAAGAGAGGAAAAAAACCTCAGGAAAGCAAAGTGCAGCTCTGTTTAATCCATATAGACATGTCTACCCAAATCCCTTTTGCTAATGTATTTCTAATTCAGATAGGCTAACTCATCCTGTAATAATGAGAGCTCCTGTGAAAATGTAGTGAATTTTTAGTATTCTTCAAATGTATTAAGCACTTCCACACCATTTTTTAGGGCTTTAGCAGAAAAAAAAATATATATATACATGCAGCTTTCTGAGGTAAACAAGCTGATTTCTTTGCCAGTGTAATGGTGAGGCTACTTAAGAGGAATGAGTACCTCCTGGACAAAGCCACACAAGGAATATTTACTATGCAGGTAAGGATCCACAAAGGGCATTTTTGCTCTTGTCCTGCCCCTCAAGCATCCTATATACCTTGCTGATGTCAAGAGCTCCCACTAAGTGCTGAATTGTGACTTTTTACAGCTGCAAACAGACCTATAACATCTGTAAAGCAAGAAAGAGAGGAGCACTTCAGATTTTTTTTTTTTTAAATCAACCTCATCCTGCCAGTTGTGTACGAAAATTGAAAATTCAACCTTATCAACAGAAATGTAGACAGAAATTAGGAGAACCAGAGCTTTTGTGTCACTGTTACACTTGTTTCCACATGCGCTGCAGCCCATAGTTAGACTCTGTACTCATTACTTCATCCCAGTTCTCTTCCTCTCACAACTAACATTAACACGGCAAAGTCCTAGAGCCCCAAACCACACACTGCTAAACCAAACACTTCAGCTACATGAAACAGGCTTTTACATAATCACTAAGATAGAATTTTTAAAAGCATAAAATTGAAATCCATTTCTGAGCCTCTACGCCATTTACTTACACCAAGTTGAGGGATTTTTAAAGTTGTTAAAGGAGACTTTGAAGGGAGGAACTTGCTTTTTTGGTCCTCCAAAAAAATCTTTAACGGAGGTCCACTTTTCTGGATGTGATCTATTTAGGTAGCCTACTTCAGATACAGCTCCATTTATTACACAGTTTATAATAAAGTCTAAGCTTCCAGCACATGTCCTTCTGTTCTCCTGAATCCTACTTGTTTCACCCTCTCACCTTTTCAGATATGCATCAAACTCATCTTAGCAGAGGCTTCGTGTGACCAGATAACCCTGTTGGTGTCTACAGTAGTATCATACTTCATACAAAAGCAGCTTTGGTGTGATGGCCATATCAGTTAATTTTCTCCTTAGAAAATATATTATTAGCTAATTAGCATGTTATTACTCCAACATTCATCTTATACATCCCCTGTTTTTTCTCTTACAACCTAATCTCCTCTCTTCTTACCCATTCTAAACTTTTTTTTCCCCTTACATTTCTGTTAACAGTTAGACTTGATCTTAAAAGGTCATTTCCTACCTAAATGCTTCTATGATTTTTAGTTCATATTGAACTGGAGAACTGAACATCTTGAGAACCAGTCACCTGTGCAAGTTCTTTTTGTGTTTTGGACATTCATTATTGGAGGCCAGCAGAGAACAAGCAATTGTCAAGTGGGTCATCAAGAGCAATGGCAGATGACACACAGCAGCAAGCACCTACTGATGGTTATGCAGAAATTCACTAGGAGGATGGTGAGACACCAGCATAGGTTGCCCAGGGAGGTTGTGGATACTCCATCCCTGGAAGTGTTCAAGGTGAGGTTGGATGGGGCAACCTGGTCGAGTGGGAGGTGTCCCTGCCCATGGCAGAGGGGCTGGAACTAGATGATCTTTGAGGTCCCTTCCATCCCAAACCATTCTAGGATTCTGTGATTCTATGATTCTGGATCATGTGGAGGTGTAAGGCAGCTCACAGCATGCTGAATAAACCCGGAGAGGTAAATGACATGGCTCCTGTTAACTTGTGTCACTAGTTATTATTTGCCTTTGGTTATTAATCTTGTGAAGCATATTTCTGATAAGATCCTAGTCTTACAATACTAATATTTTAAATTATATCATAACCATGTAGAAAAAGAACATTTTTCCTCTATTAGTAATGTAACACACTATAATAAAGTATGCATATGATTCACTTTTACATATGGTTCATCAGACATTTTAACAGGACTTAAATTACCAATAGTAATATACTGACACTTTGCGTCTTCAATCGCAAGTACACACAGCCTATATTTTCTTTTTAAAACTCAGGTGCCTAATATTAACTAAGAATAATTAGATTTTGAAGGTCACAGAGCAGCTGATGCGATTTGCATCCATGATCAGGGAATGAATTTCCCCTCAAATAACCAGTACAGATGGATCACTTTATAACAGATACCACCATGCTTATTTTCATTCATTTTAATATGTCATCATTTAGGTGCTTTAACTAATTCTGTAACATGGAAGGAAATGAATAATGCCACTTAAAGGTTGAATAAAAGTTTCTTATCAGAGAAGGTACAGCAGATGATTTTGAAATGAAAAATTAAAATAATATGGACTTTCCTACATGAAACACACCAGGAAAATACTGCGTTCAAATGATCCTGTTTAATAATTTTACATCATTGTGACACAATAAAACTATCAAGAGGTTTGCTTCTCTGACAGAAAGTATAACACCTCGCCTACTTCACAGGAAAATATATTATTTGCGCTACAATATTAAATTAATTTTAAGGGTTTATATTATATAGGTTATAGAACAAGATTTTCTGCTATCACATAAAATGAAGGATATAGGAAGGAGAAAAGGGTTCCACATTCAAATGGCTATTTGGAGGATAGTATTATATGACTCAAGGATACACATCTCCTCTCTCTGCAGACACTTCAGCAAATCAAATCATGGGTTTACAATGAAATTATGGCTATTCATTACTACTATCATTTTAAGTGCAGTTGTAATGGCATAGATATTAGTGGTGCTTCATACAGTTGTGACTACTAAAAGGTGCTGGGTACTTACTTTTACGGTCCCACACAAGCAATAAGGATGTTTGCAGGGTGTGTAAAATGCTACACATGCTCATGTCACTGTGTGATCAGGACATAATAAATCTTAATATTAGGTTAATGCCTTCCCGCAAAACTAGACTTTGGAACAGGAAGAAAAAATGGACATTTTAAAAACTCCTCATATAGAGGCTTAAGCATATACAGAACACTAAGATACAGTGGTCTTAAAATTGAACAATGTAAATAAACATTAGCTGCTTGACCTTTTTAACTGACAAATATTTTTTCCGTAATTTAAAAACACACAGACACATTCCCCTTTCCAAGCTGAGCCCTCCACAACATGCTAGTTTTAAAGGTAGTATAGCATTTAATGGTTCAGTAACGATATACAAGACCATGAAAACAGGTGTTTATGATGGCCTTTAGCTACAACAATGTGAATGGCGCCTCTACAATTTTATTTGGTTAAAAAAAAAAACAAACCAAAAACTTTCTCAAGTGATGTAATACACCTTCCCATCAAAGTTCCTTTCCTGCTTCACAGAATTGCACATGTATTTTTTTTTCTTAATATGCCAATGAGTTCATTGGTGATAAAATGCTGCCAAAAGCTGTCTTTGATGAATGGTAATAAATTCAAAAGTCTCATATTACACTGAACATTTTTTTTTTAAAGAGAGAAGGGAAACATACAAATTCATCATAATTCACACTATCTATCTGACCCTGTAAGTATGAGCCAAAAAGCCACAGTATCAAAAAAGCAACAATCCCAGTTAGTTATTGTTTCTATTTCTAATACTGCCAAACATAAAGATATTTAACACACAGAGCTCTTACCACAAAGTAAAGAACAGTGCATTTATATTTGTCAAGCTATGAAACAGGAATGGGAAAGTAAAAATTAAATTACTTTGCTTCAAATTCATCCTTCCAAATGAAAGCACTCTGGTAAAATAAAAGCATTTACATTGTGAAAGTTTTCTAAGGGCTTGTGTAAAAGAGAGTAACCCCCAACAGAGAAGCCTGAATTCAGTGTTTATCTGCTTGTTGTTTGGAAATGGGAAGAAATGCTCAGGCTCAGGTTTGCATTTGAGATTCGGAGCAAGGTGTCAATTTGAAGGCAGTGACATTGTCCCTCACTTCACTGCTTGTACTCTGAACCTTGGCCATGCCACAGTGCTCTGGTCCCCATTTTTAAACCATTATTTTAGAATGCATTGCTACCTCCCTCACCTTATTTATCTTCACCTTTTATTTTGCAACAAAAACTATAGAAAGTACCTTTACATACAAAGAATAACACCATGTCATTTTTCCTACAAATGGCTCAACCTCAGTTCTTCTAAGCAATTTTCAGATCAAGCTTTTGTGTTATTCCTATGCAATATCTTTCTTATCTTGCCTTGTAGATTATGAAAGTATTAATAAGCTACTCTGAAGATATTTGGATTATATACACCTGTTTCTCAAGTGCAATGCATCTCAGGAAAAAAAAAAAACCACACACTAAGTATAATTACCCATAATCTGATCCAACACTTTTTCCAGACTCATCGCCAATACAGCAGCAATACATGCGGCCGAATCTAAATGTTTCGTCATTAGATATTTAAGGAATATTAATCAATAGTGTGGCATCGGTTTTAATACTTTATTGACTAGCTATATTCTAAATAAGGACAAGCACGAATTCAGTCAGAGATTCTGCTTCAAAATAACCATGATGACCTAAGTAAATACAGTCCAGTAGATACAGACTGGGAAGTAAGTACACAATAAAAAAGACAGGCTTGCCATGGATTATTTGAAGACAAAAAACTCAGTGACAATGTGGCCTGTTGTAAGATAAGGTCTTTCCCTCACACCCCATGGTTATTCACTGATACAGCTACCTTGAGCTGCATTTCTGTTATCTATTTGTATCAATATTCACTACAGTTGCTTACAATTTGTATCCATTCAACTTTGGCTGTTTTCTGTCTCATATGGCAACTAAACCTGTACAGAGGTCATTAAGCAGCAAATGTGTTAAATAGCCTTTAGCACACTTCCAGCATCATCTTCTAATTGCTTTTCTTTTGGTGGGTAGATACAGAACAGTTTCCTTAAAAAAGAATGAGAGAAACACAGAAACTTGTCCTGTTTCTTTAATGACTTTTATTGATAGTTTTGTTTTGCTTCTACTTTGGGCCTGAATCCCAAAGACTTCTATATCTACGACGGCATTTTAAATCAGTAATTTATGTCATAGGTTGAATCACATACTAACGGCATTTATAGTTTATCACTCTCACATTGCTTCCTGGGTGTGTACCTCGGAGGCAGAAGAAGCAAATTTTTATTAACACATGTTTATACATAATTGACCATTTAGGAAGTAGGAAGGAGAAATGGCTGTGATTTACATAGTTTAAGAAATGTCTTAGAGCACCTCACCCAGTCTGGAGCTCCCACTGTGACAGATGAGCAAATGCCCATGGGAGATGACAGCATGGTATTTATGGTATTTCCTTCTGAGACAATTAAGTAACATATGCCAAGACCATAGGGATTATCTCTAAGCTACACAGTATGTAACTCTATCTGAAGAGAAATATAATATTTTATAAATTTGACAAACCATAAGAAAGAAAAAATTGATTCACCCATTTTAATAATGCAGCAACTTTTCTCTGACTTAATCAGACATTTCTTGATTTTTATTTTACTTTATTTTTTTGCAAGAGAACGGTGACATGCTAACATCCCACACACCACTTCAGAGCTGCTGTGTGGGGTTGGGGAAAATCTCATACACACAAAGTCCACATGGTTATCCCCTGATTAAACGATTTGATGGCCCACTTGGTCTAGAACAATTTTCCAGTAAAGAGCAGAATAAACTTTCAAAAGCATACACTTTTCTTCATCAGAGGCCTTTGATGCAATCCCCACAATAAGAGCTACTATTCTGCTGCTTAGAAAACCTTACAGGCCTGGATCTTCTCTTGACTTTCACCTTATGCAGCCATTCATTCTTTTGCCAAGTGGATGCAAAACATAATACCTATTATTTGCTATTGGTTTATGCATACTATATCTAAACAACCTGCACAGTATAACTATTTATGAATGCACTTATATCCTCAGATGTTGAACAATTCCATATATTACAGCAACATTCTGCATCCGTGGGACCAGTAGGATACAGGTTATGATATCTCAGTTTATGTATTAACAACAGTGCAACCATTCCAATAATTCATTTTTGGGGGTTCTTGTTTTAATTTTCTTACAAACTTTTTAGAACAATGGATTGTTCTTGCCCTCCAGTAAGGAGAACTAATTCAGTGGAATGCTTAATGAATGCATCCTTCTGCAGAAATCTGCTTTACCAAGCCACAGAAAACCACATTTGCTCTACACATTCAGTGGTATCAGATATTAGGTGAATGACTACAAGCGAAATTAGATATATGTCATAGCATGTATGATCTCACATGGACCACTTCAGAAACGCTAACACGTAAATCTGAAATTTCTCATGCTTAAATAAGAAAAGAGAATGGATTGAGAAACAAGAAACTTCCAATATACCAAAAGATCAGATTGTGTATAATCTCTTCACAAATACCAAAAAAGCTGAAAAGTATTACTTCATTGATGCAAACTCTTTAATTTTGATGTCATTTTTAATCAGTTTAAATTTTAAAAAATCCAGATTTTTGCAAAAGTTGCAGGAGTCACCATTTATAGCATTGTACATGCTGGGGGCTGTTCTGCTGTTCTTCTGCAGCCTTTAGTGTAACAGGATATTGGCTCATGGCTCTAAAAGAATAATATTACTTCTCCAAAAACTATAATTGTCTTTTGTTATGCATTATGTGTTCAAGGAGTTGATAACCTTTAAACTATTCCTGCTGAAAGAAAACATGACTCTCCAACAGAGTGGTTTTTATTATTTCACACCAATTTTTTGTTCCCATTCACAAACTTCTGCCAAATTATTTTTTTTTCTTTATATTTAGTCCAAAAGACTTCCACTAACATGGAAAGAATATGATGTTTTTTACTTCAGAAATTACCTAATGAAGAGAGGGAAAAACCCCAATCAAACAAACAAAAAACACAAATATCAGCAGATATATTAATTCCTCCAATAATTGTATTGGAGAATATAATAAAGGCATTAATTACAAAACAGCCAAGATATCAAGGACACTTTTTCTTTCAACAGTCATCGCTAAACCTAAAGTTCCCCTACTACAGATATCATGTGATAAGAAAGTAATGCTCCAGAGAGGACATTACTGAAAATTATGGATAGACCAGTTTGGCAACTAATAGATCCTTAATGGCTTTCAGGAGTTGCCTATAATCTCTGGTAATACCATCTCTAGAGGGTCTTCATGATGTATTAGGTAATAATCATAGTGCTTCTAAATATAGTTTGTATTACACTGATTACTGCACCATTAAATTTTTTTTTGTGAGATTATAATGGAAATTTTGGAGTTTGTTCTATCACCACTAAGAACTTTTACAGTTCTTAATGTTTCTTATTATGACATTCACTTTATTTCAAAATACCTTGGAGTGTTGATTATTTTGTGAAAAGGGGAATACGTACTTTGAAAAGGAAAATCCAGTTCTTTTTTCCTTA
The DNA here is from genome assembly GCA_033124195.1 of Coracias cyanogaster. Lineage (NCBI taxonomy): Eukaryota > Metazoa > Chordata > Aves > Coraciiformes > Coraciidae > Coracias > Coracias cyanogaster. Next base: position 57,074 of record JAVSBS010018765.1, on the reverse strand, counting down.
CTCTCTTCACAAGTTGGTTTTTACACTTAAGATGGTGACAAGAAATCAAAGGACACTGATCGTAGCAGTGGGTCCTACCATGACCTACCTTCACTGCTGTTCAGCTGTCCCTATATCCTTATAGTGGGGCTAGAACTCGATGATGTTTAAGGTCCTCTCTAACCCAAACCATTCTATGATTTTACCTCAGATGACTGGCCCGGCTGCTGGGTGATTTTTATGCAAGTTAAATTTCTCAGCACACAGAGAAAATTGAATCCAGCAATGGGTTTCTCCTTGATTCATGCAGCAACACAACTAATCCAATTTTACCCTTTGCTCCAAGCTGATCAGCTCTTGCAGGTTCTGACACCCTTTCCTGGGAATCTACAGGCAGCATGGGAAGGGCACAGACCAACATCTTGTAGAAGCATCCAGCCTCTTCCAAAATAGTCCTAGGGCAGGAATAATTCTCCCAGCCATACCTTCTGTTTCCTCCTCTCCCTCCAGATCAACAGACATTGGAGCCTCGCAGACACACACTCCTCACTCAAGCACCAAATATACATCCTGAATGCAGATCATCCACAGCCCAACTGTTCCACAACCACAGTACTGATGTGCAATGGTCAGAGTGCAAGAAGACCTTGTACTCTCCCTTATTATTGTGGCTGACCTCACTGTAAATGAATACATTCAATTGTAATTATGAAAGTTAGCTCATCTATTTCGCATATTATAATCATGCGATTATAGTTTAAATCTGAGCAATATTTCCAAAAGATGTGAAACGCGTTCTGTCCTTAACCAAGCTACCCTCACCACTCAACTCACATAACTAATGTCTATATGAAAGTAGCATACTTACCTTTTGAAGAATTGCTCCTCTTCACATGAGGACACAGTCCGGCAAAGTAGGAGAATCAATTCTCCTTAGATACTCCTTCCAGATCCAAGCCTACGAAATTAAATACAGACAATATATACTTAATATACAGAACATCTCCGTTCAACAAAAAAGTCCAGCAGGCTTTTCTGTTTTCTCCCCCTCTCCCCCCACCAAGAAGTCCTGATTTACCACTTTGTGAACTGCCATGCATATACAGTACAAACTGATTAATACTAAAATCACTAAAGCTGTATCTGAAAGTGTAACTACACCAGACAGTGGTAAATATGCATAAGCTCAGTTGGCTGCTGCAGGCACCCAACAGAAGTCAGTTCAGATACCAGAACATCTTGCTGTTTCTCTTCTTGCAGGTTCACATATCAGAACATCTTGCTATATCTCTTCTAGCACCACTTGTGCAGGTACAGTCTCTGGGATCAGTCCCATTGTACTAAGAGCTATATCACAATATTACAGGTTATTACCCAGAGACTGGAAGCCACAGGTATGTCCATCACTGAGCAGTGATGATGCAAAATATGGCACAAGATTTTATGCTTAAGCCTCTCTGGTTGGTTTTTTCTTTTTTTCACAGAACAGGAAATATGAAGTGAGTATTACTGTAGGGAAAAAAAAAAAATCACACGTTGCTATTACAGTGGGGGGAGTCTAGGATGAGTGCAATTAGATCAATATTACTGTAATTAATGATTACATCATGCTTTAGAAAAGGAGTACAGAAAAGGTTGGTATTAACATGCAAGACACGGCAGGGTGATATCAATACTCATTTTACTGTTCAGGTTTTTTTCAAAAAGCTAATAGCTGTCAAAAATACCCATTATAGGCTAGTCTATAATTTGTAGAAGTCAAGTAATACATTTTTTCTGAAGGTATAATGGATGCTCCATGGAGCAATTATTTTAGAAAGACAACTTCATCTCAGCTGTCTCATGCCAGCAGAACTATTTAAGAGCCAGAAATGCATAATTCAACATGGAAGAGCTGTCAGATTGAGAATACCTTTAAATTATAAAAACTTAGCACCACTAGTCAGTTATAATTATAATGGAAATGTAGTTTTCTGTCGTTTTATCATAGCAAACATCTCTTAAGAAGCAATTTCATGTGTTAAAATATTTTGGCAAAGTGACTTTTGATTCTAAAGGGATACAGATTATCTAGCTTTATACCTGAATATTTTTCTTATAAATTGAATGTAACAGCTTACATCGTACAAGATGGTAAGAGCAAGAGTATTATTAAAATCCCATTGGAAATTGTTACTATGAAGCAATGAGCAGCATAACTCACTAGGACAGGTCACGTTATGCACAAAAACATTATTTTATTACAAAATATGACAAGATAGTTTTTCATCAGACAGTCAGTTATTTTATACAGCACACAGCCAAATACAGAAAATAGTTCTTCTTTTGACTTTGACGTCTTTTAGTAACTAGAAAACCAAATTATGCATAGTTCAAGTAGTCACTCGGCTTTAAGATCAACAAAGCATACTAAAAGTGCTCTCAGAAAATTAAGGGGATACTTAAATCCGTTCAATTTTCTTTTTTGTCCACAATATTGCAATACCAGTTCTTTTCTCTTTAAGCAGGACCAGAAAAGTAGTCTATGGCTTCACTCAGAAACAAGCCTATCAATCTATTATAAGGTTATATCAGACACCCAATATGTGTTTGTTTTTAGTTCCCTCCAGGAGCTTAACCCAAGCCACACATGAAGGTCATGGTCACCTTCCAAGTACCAGGGTTCAAGTTCACTTTCCTTTCTCACATATTTTGCTGAGACCCCCTCTACAGAGGACATAATGAAGTCTGGAATTGTTACTTGGTTTTTAAATGAATTCTAAAGGATGTTATAAATTGCATTCTACCCAAATCAGAAGAAAGTGACTGAGAGTGGTTTTTTTTTCATGTTCACTAATAGTTGATTCTTCAACTAGTTCTAATATCAGTATCATGGAACTGCCTTTTAGAAACTTAACAAAGACCTCTGTCTGGCCCTTTTGCAGACTCATTAGGCTTTTTGATGTTGTTGCTGATGATCACTGCACTTCTCAGGTTTCTGCTGCCCTTTCTGCTCAGCCTCCAGTGAGCAGAAGAGCATTTTCCCCTTGTAGGTGATTAGTTGTGGTCACTTGGTTTTATTTATATATTTGCTAACTAATTACCCTGACACAGTACGTATCATGTACATGTTTAAGCAACTTAATCATCTAGGGTGAATTTTAAGCAGGTTTGAGATGCAAAAATATTGAATTTTTTCATTAAATACAAGAACCTTAACAATGAGGTTTCAATGCATTAAATTCTTATAATTATTGTAGCAGTATAGCTTCATCATCATAACACAGGAGGGCACGAATGATGGCTCTCCTTTTTTTCGTTATTTACTCCTTTTCTCCGCCCGCAGTGTAAGAAGACATTACATCCAAAAGATGGGAAGTTATCTTATCATTCTCTCCCTAAAGATATTAACAAAATGCTAAGAAACAGAAGATCTGCTTCAGAAAATATCCGTTTCTTGTTTCTATGGATGCAACATGATGTAGTATTGCATAACATAATACAAATTAAGGAATTAAACTGGTTTCATTTCATCTGATTTTCTGGCAGACTTTAATGTGTTAAGTATTTACTAAAGAGGCAATTGGAATGCATACAGCATACAGAATTATAATTTATTAACACATCTTCAGTAGCGGCACACAATATCTTCCACAGTCTCACCTGTACACTTCTGGGTTAAATCAGGTTCTATCCCAGCAGCACGTTAAGTCTCAAGACAGACAGGAGTGTATTCAACCAGCAAATTTCCAGCACGCTGTAAGATTTACCTTCATTCTGCATCTTTTTCATGTAATACACAGATGTAATTGCTTAAATGGAGCTTTAAAATTAATGCTATAAATACAGATTTGGGTTTTGCAGGACATCACACCGTAGACTTTTAATGAGTCAACAGAATTGTAAGTTTGCTACTCTATAGCACTCCACATGCAGGCAATTTACTAATAATGAATAATAAATATATTTTAATAGCTTCTCCATTTGCTATGCCACATACTTGATTTAAGTGTAACACGGGACTCCCCCCATGCTCTGTAGGCACGGCTACTAAAGGTTATCAAAGGGGCTGATATTAGCAAGCCATTCTTTCAGAGAAACTACACAGATATTCTTAGATGCTTTCATCTAATTTCTAAGTCCATACAAAAGGAGTAGCAATAATGCAGAGCTGCAGTAACTATTAAATTTTCCATCACAATTAAAATTAGCAGTGCTAGGACTCCATACTTGTGTGCCGTACAATGTGGGGAACGTTAATATTGCATTATTTGAGACAGGGAAAGAAAAACTTCCTCATTCTTAACAACAGCAGCCACATCCAGACACCTAAAACAGTTAGAGACTGAATTGGTTTCACAGGACACTTTCTGAAATCCAGATACCTACTTCCCATTGATTTCAATACAATTTGAACAGCCCTACAAAAAGAACTATGAGGTTTTTGAGACCCAGGCTGGTACCTGCACCACAGCATATAGAAATGGAACCAGATAGTCCATGGAGAGCTCTCCTATAGCCATGTTGTACTGCAACCCACTGGGCAACCCAGTATGCAAAAGGAGATAGTCTAATGCATTTTTATTGCAACAGATACTCCAAATATAGCATTAATAGATTATTTTTTTCTTCTTCATTTTGCTTGAGAGTGAAGATTAAGATGAAGCAACTCAAGGACATATTACCTTCTGGCTTCTTTTGACATGAAGTGTATTTACAGTATGGCCTAAAAGTTTTAAGTCCAGTTTCTCAGTCCAGCACTCTTGAATTCAATTAATGGAGACACTCAAGCACTTATGTCAAGTTATGCTGCATATAAATGGGGATAAAAGGATTACCAGGTTATAAATCAATTGAGAGATTCAGGGATATAAATCCCAGGGACACTGGTCTTCAGTGTTAATGGAAATGCAGAATTCTATTGGCTAATCACAATTTAGATTGCTACCAGATACACTGGTGGATTTTACAAGGTGTTCTAATAAAGCTCCCTGGCACTGCAGGGAGGCAGGAAAAGCAGAAAAAAGCCTTTGAAGGTGGCCTCCAAGAATCTGCTTCCATGCTAGATGTTGGTTTATACAGTAAACTATGTTGACAAGGCTAATTTCTTAGGCAAGAAATAAGCTACATCATGATGGTAACAGGAATAATTGGGGTTTTTTATATGGGTGATGCAAAAACAATACTGTTGTACCTAAATTAATCTTAGAAGAGCAGGCACAAAGTAGAGAAAACTATATATGTAGAGAAATACAAAACTTGCATGACAAAGTCAGGACATGGCTAACTTAAACATTGCTTTGACTCCCTTCAGGAACTTCATCTTTGTAGAAATATAGTTTGAATTATTGCACAGAAAGTGTTATTTTCCTTCCCTTTGACAAAAGAGCACAAGACAGAGAGAAAGTTACAGCATGCAAAAAATATAAGGAAGAGTTCAGGTACTCTACTTGGTTTTTTGATGAAAAGGGAAATAGACGGCTACAGATGAGTCAGTTCAAAAGGCAGAAATCTCAGAAAAAGGGAGTAACAGCTATGAAGATATCTTCACTTCAGCACAACTGCGGAGTGTGGAAGAATTTCGTGGGAACACGAGTACTCAACTTTCCTCAAGGGTGTGATATCTCCTGGCTGTGTTTGGCAGAGTACATTTTTGTGGAATACTATAAGAAATAAAAGCCAAGAAGACACTATGGGAAAGGGAACGTTCGGCTGGATATGTAAAAGTGTAAAGGACGGCTTGTACTCAAAGGGTCCTCTGTGAGTTTATAAATACAATATGTAATTCTTAGAACAAATCAAATACAAACAAGTTAAAACCAACCCAACTCACACACTGATTAGTTGAGGGATGTTGCAGAGAATGATGTATTTTAAGCTTATCTAGTGCCTAATATTATCATGAAAATGACCTAATGTTTAACTAAGCATTGTCCTATCTTCTAGATACAACAAGGGAGGGGAAACTATTTTGAAGGCTTTCATTTGTAAGAGAGATGTCATATTAGAAATCCCTTGACTGTTGCATTATGTACAAAGCATATCCAACAGAGAGGCTCTTGTAGGTTCCCACAAATACTTGCCGAACATCAGGATATTCTATTGGAAATAATGAGAATGCATGGAGAAGGCATGACCCCGAGCAACTTCAGTGGGGAGGGTGGCATGGAAGATATTAAATCACACTTTCTTTTGTCATTGCCAATTATATATTCAAGTTCCCTGTCAATGTTTAATATATCATCATAGCAATGTATTACAGTTCCAATGTGTACTGCATAATCATGGTAACATCACTCTGATGTCATATTAGACACTGGCAAGGAGCCACATTATGAGTAAAAATCAGGGCTTACCAAGAAATGTCTACAATATTTTTTAAAAAAACCCATACGATTCATTTTAAGCCAAACCAAAGAAACAACACATGTGAAGGAGTGGAGGTCATTTCCAACTGTTACTTCATAGTGTGCTTTGGTCGAAAGCCAGAGAGACAGAAGGGGAGACCCTGTAATAAAATATCTTTCACTAATTTTATTTTTTTTTTAATACAGTCAGGCTGAAGATTTAGAAGCACTCTGGCATCTTCTGATGCGGCTCAGGGCTTCCTGAAATTACTACCATTTTTTATTTGAAAAATTATGGAATTAGCACTACCTTTTGCTAGGCAGCCAAATATATACACCATAAAATGCATTGCGCTAAGTTAATTGGTCAATCATTATCTAACATATCTACAATGGCATGCACAGGTTTCAAAATTCATTGTTTTGTGCATTTTTATGAAACACTGAATGTTTTAGATGTTATTTGGAAGGTTCTTGGATATCTTGGAATGTTGAAGATGGGAGGACAGAGTCACACACTATTAGATTTGTTCTGCCACAACAGTAATGAACAATGTGCAAGTGCTCAAATCTGGATTTCTGGGATCTGTTCCTAAATTAGTTAATAGCATGTTCTGCAAGTTTAACTAACTCAATTACAGCTTGTGCTTTCACTTTTCCTGTCCATAAAATAGATGCATTCCCAAGTTCACAGAGATGATGCATGCTTTCATTCGTTACTGTTTGTAAGACAATTAGATGTATTCACATGGAAGGTATTAAAGCAGAGTAAAGTACTATAATTTTGTAACATGTTCTCCGTGGTAATGACAAATCCAAGACACCCGAAACTTTTTGAATTTTTTGTAGCCAGAAAGGCTAGAGTAATATTAAATCAGCTTTTTTGTTTTGGAGGAAAAAAAAATTGTTATTTTCTTCCATTCACCTTAGAGTTAATTGGAGGCATGCTATAAATAAATAAATACCTTAAATTTAGTTAGGTGAATTTTCCACAAGAACCAAATCTTCAACTCAAAGTGCCTGCCCACCAAGACATGGACAGCATACAGTGTAGGTGCAACTGGGCTGTAATTGCTGTGTCCCATCAGGTTCAGTCATAGGGACTCATCTTTCTGTGACTGATGGTAAATGTGGAAAAAGGCAGCATTGAGGAGGGTTAAGTCAATGTCACTGAACTTTTTTTCCCCAAACACAAAGAAATCATTAGGAGATTTTAACTACATACTTAGAAAAAGTAGGTTTCAAAAAGCAATATACACAGTAGACCTCTGGCTAAGAAACTGCATGTAAAGCTCGAGTTTCATTCATGCCTCAATAAATTCAGTTATCAAGCCCATGAACAGCAGTAATCCTGGACACCAAAGGCTTCCCTTTGAGATGACACTTTCTCTGTTGAAAGCATGAGTCATATTTTCTTACACTTCATCCCATAACTTGATCACAGACCATCTCTCACCTGCTCTTCAGGCAACTGACCAGAAAGCATTTTATCTCTGATAAAATTCCATATTCTCATCAATTTGAGTACAATAAAGATAGTGTTACCACTATTTTTAAGTATCTTGCAATAATGTTTTTTCTGTAATATACCATGTCCCATGTCTCATTTAGTACAGGAGAACAACTGTTATAAACTACTTCAGAACTTTTAAATCATCACAATACACTTAAATACACAGCACTTTTACTAAGTATAGGGATATAAGTGATTATGAAGGCAAGTTTTCCTCCAGTACACAGTTCTAGGAGGAAAAGCTCACCCTAAGAGTACAACTTGACTTTTTAGCATTTCCCTTTGTTAATGTTATTCCTCATATAGTCACTTATTATGGGCCAGACTCAAAGACCACTGAACTAGTCACACTCCATGGCTCTCCCCATCTATATCAAACTACATTTGAACATTTAAATAGCTTGTAACAGAACACAAAAAGGGCCTTGTGCAAACATATTAACAGTAGAAAGCAAATAAAAAGTTGAAAAGGAGGTTATTGTATTTTGTGTTAAGACCCAAATGATTTCTCTGAAGAAGAAAAAAACCAAAACTACACACAATCTGGCAAAAGGTACTCTCCTTGAGAGTTTTATTAAAGGTTTTGCAAAGGATAGCAGCTCTTTGACACAAATAATAATAAAATAAAGATCTGTAACTATAAAGGGTGTCAAATATCTAAGTACCTAATTTAGACTTCTTTTTCCTCTTTTTTTTGGCACATAAGTGGTATGCAAGGAACAAATTGGCATCTACACTAAGAAAGAAGTGTTCCAGAGTTATTTTACTGGGAATGCAGCAGAGCTGATGTGACTCGTATTAGCACATTGCCACCAGTTGCAGAGCTCCTCTCTGAAATGAGGTGGGGAAGTGCCACTCCTATCTCAGACCACTGGAAGAAATTATCAATGTTGGGAGTTTTTGGAAGTGGAGAGGTGCAATAAGGCAGCCCTCCATTCCCTACCAAAGGTAGAACGCATGGCACATGCACACTTTTCAACCAGATGCTCAGTGCAAACATTCTCCCAGAGACAATGCTGCACAAAACTACTCCCTTTTCCTTGGATATACCAATTACAGGTCTAGGTGGAAGTTCAAAGTAACCTGGTCTGCATATCCTAGCACATGCCACAGTCAAGCTGAAGTTCAAAAGACTATAGAGGTGCTTCAAAGCTCATTTCTATGTGCAAATACTCTTCCACTCATCACTGTTTAGTTACTTGAGGCCACTTTGTGACCTTACTAATGTAAGCATACAGCAAGGAGGGGTTATTGGTGCTAATGCAGGAAGAATCTGCGTTTAACTACAGAATTTCATCATAATGTGCTTTATAGTGTGGTCTAAACCTGATTACTTCTGGAGAGGAGAATAAAAAATGAAATCAGATGCTCATAAAAAAACTGTAATATAAATGAAAAATACAAATTACGTTAAACATTTCACTGAATTAAGGAACGGAAGATGGAGTTGTTCAGAGTTTACTTCTATAATTATTGAATTAAGGGAGACATTATAAATACAGATATATTTTCTGAAAACATCATGCTGAGGAGAAATAGCCTCTTACTTGGTTGATATATATTTGCAAGGATACAGACTTCTCAAAAAAATGTTCATTACTGTCCACATATTTTACTGTTTGGGAATATTGCTTTTCATGCTTCCAAATGTTTTTTGAAGTGATTGTTAAAAACAAATGTTAAAAAATTTGTAGATATTCTTCTATTTTGTTACTAAATAAGGTTGGTAAAATTTATAAAGAAAATTTATAAGAAAATGCAAAAAAAAACCCCAACTCTCAAAACTAAAATAATACCAAAAATAAACAAAATTTATTATTCATGCTACAATACAATTACAAAAAGCTATCAGCTTTAAAAAAAAAAAAATAAATTAAAACTGAACCCCAACTGATGAGGAACAGTCAGGATAAGGATTTAAACCTAGCTCTGAACTCTATGCATCCTTACCAAGGCTCATGACTCAATCATATTCCTTGGAATGAGAAGAAAATAATCTTCTTGAATTTTCAGACTGAATGTTAAAACTTTAACAGGCAAGGGGAAAACAAACAAACAAACAAAAACAAACAAACAAACAAACACCAGAGCAGCAAAAATAAAATAAAGCAGCCACAAGCTAACTCAAACAAAGACCCCCAACCCCTCTGCACTGGAACATCATGTAGATTTGATGTGGAAGTTACCAAAATACAGTGATTATAAAATTAAGGCACAGTATGGCAGAGATTTGCAAATTAATGCCGAAGCTGGTTTCTAAACATACACCTGAGAAATAGATACTTGATTCCTTTTAATCTTTTTCATACACCTTTTGTTGTGACATAACCTGGTCCTCAACAGAAAATTTTCAGTAAGTTTACTTGATTTCTACCCTCAGCCTGCTGTGCAGCATGATTAATGCACTGAAGCTCAATGAAGCCAAATACAATTGCAACTACCAAAAGAAATGGTTTCTATTAATCTTTTTTTTTGTCTTATTGCCTTACCTTCCTTTGTTATGGGAAGAGGAACTGCCCATATGTGTGTATAAAGTATTAGAAATGTATAGAATGAAAGCATTTTTTTTCACAAGTTGTATATACATACGTACATGTGTGTATATAAAATACATGTATATCTATACATATATATGGGTTTCTACCTCTGTGCTCATGTATTTGTACATATATATACAGAAATACATATATGCACATACATATGTCTCTCTGAGCTCCTTTCCTCACCATAAACTGCAGTGCTTCTTTCATCGAAAGTTCCAAAGTGCCTACACATTTAGTTCTGGATAAAAGAAGCGGTGTGAGCTCCTGACCACTATTCTCTAACAAATAATTTTTTGTAGCTGTAATTAAGATGGCTCTGAAAGACTGCGGGGATGTCTTAGTGGTCTGGAGAGCACTCCTCCTCCCTTGAAACAAAATCCTTTATCACATTTTTGAATTAATTATAAAAGTTAAAAATTAAATCTTTCTTGTGTCCCCCATAATAATCCTCCCAGATCAGTTTTTGTCCATATTAATGGAGAACACATCCCTAGTAAGATTTAATTTCAAACTTTTATAATTATGGTTAAAATTAAATCTTACTGTGGCTGTATTACATATTAACATGAATGAAAGCCAGCCTAGGAGGATTATCAATGGTAGTCTAGCACGATTTATTTTTAACTTTTGCTATTAATTAAAATCTTGGATAAAGATCTTGTTTTGGGGTGGGGGAGTCCCTATTAAGTCGAAGCCCACAAAGCATTTTCATTCTTATGCAGGGTGTTGGAGCTGGGAAGGAAGAGGCTGGGAGCTCACAGAGATCATCCGATAAATCATTCCTCCCTGGTGGAGCAATTCTTAGTCCTGAGCTGCCTCTGCTCCAGAGAACATAGTAATAACTCCCCCAAAACAGCAGTTTGTTTTTAAAACCACTCAGCAATAGCCTACACAAGCATGGATATAACCTCCACCATCTCGCAATAGTGTGAGAGATGCACCTCAGTTCTGTATTAAGAATTCCTAGATTTTAGCACCCTTTGGGAGCCTTTGGATTATCTAGCCTGACCTCCCAGACAAGTCAGGTCACAGACTTTTCCATGTGAATCCCTGTTGCAGAGGGAACTATTCTTTTTTATTTTTTTCCTGTGCAAGTGGAAGATATTGAGCGCAGTCCCTTGTCAAGTACACCTTTTCAGAGGGTGCCATGATGAGGACCCTAGATGCTAATGAAGGTATTTGTTTCCTTTGGGACCAAACTGTGAACCTCTGCTCAGGAGAACAAGCCTTGTCACATGCCTTGCAAGGCAGAGTTCATCAGCTGCCTTCGGGTGAGGGATGTTAATGGCTGAATAGCACACAGGTTAAATCTCAGAAGGCAACACAGAGATGAATTTCACAAATTACTCACAATTTCAGCTGCGGGTATCATCCTATTTAAATTCTCCTTTTTTCTTTCGCAGAAAAAAAAAAATAAAATTCTAAGGGTGAAATGGTTTTTCCTTGACTTTATTTTTTCCTCAGCAGAAATGAACTCAGTTAGCAGTGCAACAGGCAGCACAATGTATTCCTCACACTCAGCTTGCTGCACCAGCAGCACTTTGCCAGCCAAAAAAACCGTGAAGCTCCTTGGGAGCTTCATCTTCAGAGATATCAAGTCCCCAAAGGGTCAAGCTGGTGTCTCTCACCATGCACTGACCGTTTCACATCACCCTGCCTTAGATGAACTATAGCACCCGTGTGAGTTGCCCACCATGGACCAATTAAGAACAGAGGGGTGTCTTAGAATCATAATATTAGAAAAGACCCTTAAGATCATCAAGTCTGATTGCAAACCTAACACTGACAAGTCCACCACTAAACTATATCACTTAACACCACATCTTCTTTTGACATCAGCTGCGACTGAGTAGAATTTTAAACAAAAATCATAATAATATTGTTTTTCTCAAATAAGTTTCTTCAGTCAATGGCTTTATTCTTCCATCATCAAACATCCTCCACTACTGAAATGCTAAACTGAGCCATAACTTATTCAAGTTCCCTCTGACAAGCCAACACAGAGTTTACAATGAAGGCTCTGGAGCACCTGGCTTTTATAAAATAGTTTTTACTTACAATCTGTTATGCTTAAACACATGGTTTCCACCATTACATGCATGATTTAGCAAATGGATAAAGCCTCCTGGAAAGCCATTTTTTTCCAACTACCAGCCTTCAGATAAGATAGTTGTAAGATGTACCAAGGTAGCTGAAACTGCCTCAGCCTACATTCCACACCCAGACCTTTGCCTTAAGGCAAGGATGCATCCAAAGCATGGGTAGATAAAGGGTTTTCTGAAGATGTGAGTGTCTCAGAAAAGAAGCAGAAAGAGAAGGGAAGCTGAGAAAAGACCAGGCATAGTGAGAGAAACGGTTGTAGCCAGACCCTGCATTAAATCTGTGAAAGGCATCACACTTGGCTGGAAACAAAAATACTGTCTCCTGTACGATTCCTTCAGCAACGAGGAAATGAGAATTTGCCCATTCTTTCTAAATATGAGAGTATTTATATAGCATCAAAAGTATTTGATTCCACTATCATGTTTTTCTTCTAAGACAAATCACAGAGCTCAAAAACTTTGGCTAACCTCATTCTTTCACTGTGATTTGCTTTAAGTTATACGAGAAAAATATCTCAGTTCAGGATATTTGGGGGCTGTGATTTTGTTTTTCTCCAGACTGTATCACCTGAAAAATGAGATTTTTATGAGAAACCAGTAAGACAGGGACTGTTTTTAACATGGTGAGGGGAGCCAGGAGGAGAACAGAAACCATAACCTTGCATATCCACCTTGGAAAACCCAACAACATTGCAATCAAAACATTAATGGCTTTTGTACAACGAGAGGTCAAAGTATCCTCACTAACTTCTGTGTTGTCAACAAAATAAGTTTACTTCCTTTCTGTGAGGTAGTTAATTACCTGCAGGCATTCATCATTAATCAACTCAAATTCCTTTCAAAGAAAAGGTGGAAACATCTCATTTGTTAAGCACAGTTATTATTCAATGTTCAAGTGAAGTGGAGTTTGACGATAATACCAATAAATCCATAAATATAAGCATATACTCATGCAGAGTAGGATTTTTTATTTTCCTTCTTCAAATGAAAGGGTATCAATAGCTGATATTTCTATGTAAGAAAATCACACTTATTCCCTAACTAATTCTGGTCAGTTCTGACACAACTAGGAATAAGCAGTTCTACAAAGAAGTAACAAACAGTTTCAGGGAAGTTTAGACTACTGAATGAGATGTATTAAATGAGACTTTCTTAAGGAATCTTATCCTGATTTGCTTATAACCTCTCTGAAGTATCTGGAGAGCAGTATTGAAGCCCTTTGCTAGTGCCCCTCCTATATCAGCCCAGAAATACTGGTCTCCCCATGTCTTGCCAGTAGTCTCCATTATCTACTATATTATGTTAGAAGCAGTTACTTACATTGCCTAGATGTAGGTATAATTTCAAACATGAAAATCAAACAGCAAACCATTAACTCATAGCTTTTATTTCCCTCCCTTGCACACTGCCCCTTTATATTCCTGAATAACTGAAAGCTATCATTATTTACTTTGGGGAGTCCTGTAAGGCTCATTGCAAGTGCCGATGAATTTTCTGGGAATGATTGGAAATGTTTCCAGTTAAACTCTAGACTTAACATCTCAAGAAGGAAAAAAAAAAAAGTTTCTACCACATATTTTATTAAGCCCTTTAGGTCCTTTTACAAGAGAGGAAATACCAATTAACGTATAATTTAGCAGAACAAAATATTATCCCATTTCAACCAGTACCCACTTCCTTGAAGTTTATTCAAGCATTAATAACCATTTAATGCAATTTAACTACACTGAGGTATCCGTTACATTAATATCATATATCCATCAGGAAATTAGAGTTTTGTCTCTATGAATTTTGTATTACAAGAAAGTCTTTATAATTTTATTCTGCACTTTATGGTGGCTAATTTAAGTTTTAAAATGGTTCAGATAGCTTCTCCGTCTCTCTCTTCTACAGTGTAATATGACTAACAAATTGTTACTGATGTTAAAAGATCATGAACACATCATTTATTAAACAGAGCTGAAGACATAAGTTTGCATTTCCCATATAATCCCTGCGTTTTCAGGAGCTTACATCCAGCCATGGTAACAACCTCCGTGGCTCAGGACCCTGGGCAAGAGTGGAAACAAACTCAGAATATATATTCAGCACCATGAAGAATTTAATCCCTCATCTTAAAAGAAACTCACTACTCACTCTCCAGTAATCTTTAAGATGGATATTGAGCTGCAAGAGTAACAAGAAAACAGTTTCCCCCATCCTGCTGGTCTAGGGATCATGGACCAGTAACGTCCATGAGAAAAGTCTAGCTGAGGTTCAATGATAAATCAAAGCAGAAGAGCAAAAGTTCCTAAAATCCTCAAAATGTATGACAGGTACATGTAGTTACAATTCCTCTGAAGTTTCCTCATAGAGAGTAGTTCTGGTTATTTCAGCATCAGCTGGTTCATCTCTAACTTAAAAGTTGTTTTTGTCAAAATATTGGAATATACACCTACAGCTGCTAAAAACAACCTGAAATAAGTTCTGAGATAATGTATATTTTATACTGATAAAAATAGAATAAATCTTGCTATTACAGATTAGAATGGTATTCAGTGTTTTATTCTGCACCATGGATTTTTTTCTGAAACTTTGCCCAAATTTCTTAATTTTTCTATCCCAGTTAAAGAGGAAGGAGAACACTGATTTGCCTCTTTTAGGTTTGACAATTTAAAGCCTTTTGTTGCCAAATCCTTTTCTTAATATTTGCTACACCACACTTTTATATATCTTCATATATTTATATTTTTTATATACGTATGTATCTATATCTCTGCGCATAGCAAGATAAGCAGTAACTCTTTACACTGATTAATAGTATTATTTATTATTTAGAGAATACCTTGTTTCTTACTTTTACAAACTGCTCCACTCTAAATACAGCATAGCTTCCTTCAGACTCACATTTTTTGCTCACCTTATGAGTGCTTTTGCAGGGAAACTATCTTACAAGAGATGGGTTAGGTGCAGCACAGGGTAGTTGCCAGCACTGTCTACATCTGTCCTCTGCTACTGCCACACTCCTGGAGAGCATCCTGCAAATCAGCTGTTTGCAGTCAACCCTTTGGTAACTACACTTATCACCTCCTTATGCCACTGGAAAAGAATCGTGCACTTTTCAAGCACTGAGGATCTAATTGTACAGAGAAGAGTTACATTATTCCATAACGATACCCAATAAGTTAGATATATGTTGGTTTGAGAGTCAGTACATCTGGACTAGCTACACAAGAGATAGTACAGTTTCAAGCATCAGGCAAGTAGCTAAGATAGAAATTGTTCCATAAAAGGGGTTTATTGAGAGCTCAGGGTGGAGGGAAGAGAGCAGCATGCTGAGCAGAAAAACCCAGATAATGCGGAGATCAAGCTGGAGACTCCCACCATCGAATACAAAAGTGGTGCCACCACCAAGGTTTCCAGATAAGTGCCAATTCCCAGAGTGCAGATTATAACCTAGGCTGTTCAAGGGAATAAGTCTTCTCAGTATAGCCTTTAAATAAACAAATAGTGCTACAAAATATCCTGCCTTTTATGTCTCATCCAACAAGATCAGTATAAATAAGCTTGCAAACCTCTCAATAGTCAGACACACAACAGCATGATGCTGCTACTCTTGTAGTTTCACTGCAGTATTTAGAAATATGGTACACTGGAAAAATACTCCACAGCACAAGTACCGCTTCTCCTCATCCCTTTTCCCCTAACAATATGTTATTCTGTGTCAGAAAGTTACAGATTCTGAGAAGATGAATTTTCCTGGTGTGTATTAGTCAGTCACCTGCACACTTAAATGAGATGGTAGAGAGTGATAAGAGTGTCTATCTTAAATTTTTTTTACTGACAGGATCACTGTAGAATAAAAAAATACATATCTGTCACATTGTTGATATGAATCTACTCCTTGTTGTGCCTTTTGGCATCCATGGATAATTAAAGAAGCCTGAAACTGCTTTTTCTGCAAGTTCTTTCAATTCTTTAGTTTTTTATTTGTCCAGCAGGTTTTGGTCTTGTTAAACTTTGTGTATTGAAGGGAAGGAAAAACAGGCCCCATATATTTTATAATTCCAGAAGTGTTATTTGGCTAGAGGGAACTGGCAAAATGCTTTGGTGGGAGGCTCAGTAGTAGCAGAGAGAGCAGCTTCACAACGTAAACAAGTTTAAGACTTTGAGAAATAACATTGTTTAGATATTACAAATGTGTTGCTTTTAATTGTTTGGTGCACATGAAATTTCTTTCTGGGGTCCCAGTGACAGATGGGCAAGACATCATAAAAATTTGGGTGAAAATAGTCCAATGGTACCATTTAATACAGGAAAGCAGCACAGGGCATGCATAGAAAGCTTGAAGCTGACACTCTTAACTTTATCTGTATTATAAATTGTTGTCACAATCAAAAGATATACCATTGTGATATGGAGAGGAAGATAAACTGCAAAACAAAAAGAAAGAGCTACCAGTATCTCCTGTGTTGCAACAATTTGTGCTAGTATGAATTAATAATATTCCTGTTTTTAAATAAAGTCTAGAATTAAATTGTGATTATACCAAAAGTTCCCACCTAGGTCCCAGTTAATGATCTATCAATACAATTGGCTTGGACTACCTCTATTTTAATCACTTGAAAATAGAAAAGATATTTACCAAACCTCAGCCTGTAGCACAAAACAGACAACAGAAATACTATGAATGTGAGAGGAAATAATAAAGGATTGCCAGGATAGCCTACTCTATTTAAAATCCCCTTTTTCTGAAATGAACTTCAGTGGAATTTTAACCAATTTCTTAGTCTTGCAAAGTACACACATGTAGGGTCTGTGATCTTCTTTGTATAAAGTTTTTTCACATCTACTCACAAGAAAAAAAAAATAGAAATATCCTGAATTTCTCATAAAAAGCTTCATAATGTTTCTATAGTCGGTAGTCCCACATCATACCACTACACTAAATCACCGTAGCAATAATAAAAAAAATATTTTTAGTGTAATCATTAATTAATGCTTTTATTTACCGACATTTAATGCAATGCTAGAAGTAAATATAATTCAGCATGTCTTTTGGGGAAAACCAGATATTTTCAATATCTTATGCAGTATAACAGACTATACAAAGTAATACACTTCTGTAGGAATTTAAAGAAAAAGTCTTGCCCAGGAAAAAAAAATAAATCAGTACTAAAAATATTACTATGCAGAATGACATCATTTAGGATACACAATACATTGCAGTACAGTATCATTAGTTCATCTAAGCATGCTTAAAAATAAAATTAAATTGTAGTTTTATAAATATTCTATGGAGAAAAGTACAGTTCCGAGAGACATTAGCATTTTATGACAAAAAGATGTAGTTTGAGCATAGTTTAATATGTCACAAACTTTGCAGATTTCAATTCTAATAAAAACCACTCATGAACGTCTTCTAATAAAAGCTCCATATGCAAGAAAAAACAGTTTACGTACTTTATATTGTTAAAACGGTATACCAATAAAACGCAAGGAAAAAACCCCACACATAACAGAAGGAAGTTGAAAGTTAGACTTGTCAAGTTCTTTCTTGAATGCAAGCAATTATTTTTAAATGATTAAATATAACAACATAGTATGTTCTTTTTCCTCATCAGATTTGTTGAATGACAAATGACACAAAGATGGGCTTATGACATTTCAGTCTAGAGCAATTTTTACCTCTAACACAATTTATAAATAATATGTGCCTTTTGTCAACTGCATTCTTCAATAATGTCATTGTATCATGCTAATGAGACCTGGGTTGGGAAATGCACTGAGGTTCCCATGCCCCAGGTCAGAGGAGACTGAAAACATCTTGAGATTAATCACATTTGCTGCATAAGTGGGTCAGCTGCATCACTTGGTCAGCCACAAGAGCACCAGCTACAGAGGCAGCCATGCACTTGACCTCTCACAGCTGGAGGTAAAGTACCTGCCCATGGGTGACTAGGAGTGAAGCATGGGCCACCCCTCCTCCTTGACACCCCTAAAATCTCCTGCTCTGTGTTTTCACATGATCACAGGACAATTTATACCAATTTGTGTGTCACTGAATACATACATAAATCTGTATGTACCATACTACTAAAGGAGGTGGAGGTCAAGGATGCAAGTTATTTTAAGATCATCCTCTCTATGGCTGTTGGGACACCAGAGACTGCTGAACATAACAAAACTTCACTTTTAATGGAAACTCCATCTGTATAACTGAAAATATTTTCCTTCTTTAGGCACTAATTCATTTTGCCATTATCTTCCCTCATTCCAGAGAATAACCTGGGATAACCTGCAAATCCACTTTTGGACGGGATTTATCTTTTTATCTAGAAGATAGACCACAGAATAGTTTAGGTCTGAAAAGACGTTTAGGGTCAAGTCCAACCATTGATATATCCAATCAATAGCACATATCTACATCAGGAGAGCTCATATAGTAATTTTCCAGCTCCAAGTGACAACTACAGGAAGTGAGGGACAAAACACGCATCCTTCTATTTCTTTTATACATTTATTTTTACCTCAGAGCATTTGTTTTGTTTGAGCAAATGAGGTTTTCCTTCACACCTCTTCATTCCCCATTTAATTATACCTTGGATGGTCTAAAAGCAGCTTTGCATGAGGTACGTGGATATAAAATGTCCTGCAGCAATCATTTTAGGTATGTGATACAACTTTTAATGATTTCATACATGTAAAATGTAGACTAAATTTCCTCCACAGAAACACCCATATAATCTTCAGTGACACTAACAGGTTTTACAGCATACAATTGAGAGGATGGAGAAGCTAAAATTCCCATCTATTACAGCAGATGAGAAGCAAGAGAATTTAAAATGTAGCTTTCCTTAAATGTCAGGATTTTTTAGTTTATTCTGTACATTAGTTATATTATAAAAATCATGAAGTAGAGAAAATCTACCTAATATGAACGGGAAAATACAATTTTTCTGAGTAATTTCAAAAATTATCTATTCTACTGTTGAAGGATTTTGTGTGTCTCATGAAAAAATTACGTAATATGGTAATATATTTGTTACAAATATAATTAATCCATAATTTCAAATTGTTTTTATCAGTCTTTATCAAGGACATAATTGGACCTACATTAAAAATTCAAGCTGAAATTCTGGAAAGAAATACTAGAAAACAAAAAAAAACCCACAAGTGAGTCTTACTTTTGTTGATCAGTCTGAAGGTTGAGACTGCTCTTGTTGTGTAATGTTCTGCTCCCCTCCAACATTTCAAACTAAGAATTACCTTAGAATTCTGACCCCTGTATAAGCTAGGCCCATAGAAATGCATGCAGTAATTTTTTATTATTAAAAACAAAACAAAAAATGCTCAATTTACGCACAACAGTGAGCCTTAAGAGTAGGAAAAAATCCAAACTTGAGTTAGATAATTCCTATCTTGAGTTGCTCCAGGCAACACAATCCCAGTGGTGAGTTTTTAAGGTTTTTCCAAGAAATCAGATGAAGCACTGAATCCCAAAGCATTTTCCTGAAGCGACTTACACGTCTAGACATGCAAGATTCAACAAATATTCACTGGAATTCAAGAAACATTACTCAGAGAAGAAGTTTCTGAAATGCTTTATTCAAGGAGCCTGGGAGTCTGCATTTCTTTCTTCAATTATCGTTACTTTGTACTGATGAATCAGCAAAGTAACGATAAGAAATCAAAAATTCTGTAAGTTATTTTTTCCGCTTTAGAGCACTGTGGGAGAACAAAATGGCATGTTCACATATGCAGTTCTGCTGTGGGTGTTACAAGAGTTAGAAGTTATGAGTTCCCAAACTTTCCTACAACTGCTTTTATAATCACTTTAATATTCACTTTTCAGGGTATAACTTTAAAATTCTCTCTAAACCAATTGAGAAGCAGGAAAATAAAAAGCAAGAAATCCAGGGATTTTACACTAAAAGCTATAGCTGTGCAAGTTTGAGTGGTTCCTCTGCTAAAAAGCAGATGGGAGAGAAAGCTGAAATTTGAAAGTGTTGAAGGGAAATAGTACCTTTGTTGAATATATTTAAGAAAAAGCATTTGTACGGAACTTCTTAGTGTGCTCTCTAAATTCTTTAATAACGCATGGCATGATTCACAGCTTCTGTTTTCTTACTAGAGTTTCTTGAAAACTTTCAAGACACTGCCCTAAGTTTTCTCAGGCAAGCGAACAGGATTCCTCTTTGATAGTTCTGCTACAAATTCTCATCTCAGAAATAGCCTTCTATTAAGCATCCTGAGGTGCCGAGTGGTTAATATAATTGAGATTTGGGGTATTTGAGCCTGGTTTTGATGCGGAGGAAGAATTAATCCCTTCGTCACTCACACTTCATATGGATTTGCTCAGGACTATGGGGTCTGTTTATGTTTGCTTTCCCAAGAAAAAGTGTTTCTCAGAAACCCAAGAGGTTTGCTTTCTGGGTGTTCTATTCAAAACCTTTGCCATATTCTTCCTCATTTCCTACAAGATCACTGAAGATATTTTTGGCTCCTTTACAATAAATGTTATATAACAACAATGCACAGTCATAATCATCTGTTGTCCAGTAGCTGAAAGTATTTTATTATATTTGCTTGAGACAAGTTTTTTTTAGTCACCTCATTAAAGTTTTCTTTTTGTGCTATCACAAAAGCATTGCCACACATTTTTTTATTTTATCCATCTGGCTTCTGGTCTTCATTTCTGCATTAGGTTAGATGCTCACCTTTGTGGAGACCATTATTGACACAAAATATTATACTCTGAGAAGTTAAGGCAGCTCTTACAGACCCACCTCGATTTCAGAGCTCTGTATTATCCACAGCTGCACACTCTGGGATATAAGAACAGTTTTAGAATCACAGAATGGTTTGGCTGGGAAGGGACCTTTAATCTAGTTAAACATCCCTGCACTGAGCAGGGACATCTGCAACTAAAGCAGGTTGCTCAGAGCCCTGGCCAACCTCACCTGGAATGTTTAAATGGTTGGGGCATCAACCACCTCTCTGGGCAGCCTGGGCCAGGGTCTCACCAGCCTCAGTGAAAAAAAAAAAAATTCCATCTAGTCTAAATCTTTCTTCTTTTAGTTTAAAACTGTTACCCCTTGTCCTGTCACAACAGGCTCTGCTAAAAGGATTTTGAAGCTGTGTCCCAGGTCGGGTAATACTCAAATTAAAATCTGGGAAGAACAGATAAAATTTTGTAGCTAAAAATCAGGTAGAGAAACGTGTATTTTAGTTTACTAAGCAGATACAGTTTACACTCTGTCCCGTCCCTATACGGGGCTACTCATTCCCATCAACATCTCAAGACCACAAGTGGGAATACAATACAAAAACCCGAACAACTTTTCTTTTTTCCAGAACAGGCACATAGTAGAGTAAGCAATGGCTGCCACACATTTCATCCAATATTTTTCCAAAGAGGAGCCTGTGTGCATGCACTACATCGTACATGGTCCATCAGGCTCATGATTCCAGGAAGAATCCAATTTACCATGCGTGCCCTGACCATGCAGGCACTGTTTGGGCAGGAGGTTGGGTGCTTGCTGGAAACACAAGCCTCACAGCACTTGTTCTCTGCAGATGACATTCTTAAGATTTCCAGATGTCCAGGGGACCGTTTGGATGTATTGCTTTTCCCAGGCTTTCAGATGTCCAGAAATCCTGAACAAATTTATTTAAGTCACTCAATTTCATGCATGCAAAATTTCTAAGTGGGAAAAAAAAATTAAATAAAAATTTATCCAGGGAATCTTCAACATATGCTAGCCCTCTACTCTTTGTACTTCTGAAAAAAGAAAGAGCAATAGATGTTACATGTTTTTGCACAACGGTGATTGTCAACCCTGTTAAAACGATGAAAATCTATCATAAACACAGCACTCATCAAGGAGAAACTGAAGTTGAAGGAAGAGAGATGTGGTAGAAAGCAGGAAAAAAAGAATGAAAACATGTTATGCTCATGAGCTGGAGAGACGATCCTAGGGAAGCTCCTTAAAAAATATTTTTAAAATAAGGCTTTGCATTTCAGTTATGATTTTGCCATGAAGAGTAGGAGCATGGCGAAATCTGCTGGTCATATAAAAGTTAGCAGGTATCATCCATACTCAGAAGGGTAGTAACACTTTCTATAGAGGTACAGTGCATCCTTGAAGACCAGATTAATCTAAACATAATTCAATATAGTTATACAACATGGAAGTTCAAGACTGGATATTTATCTCAAGCAAAGCAATAGTGGCTAAGGAACATGACTGCTCAGGATAGCCAAAAGGTAAATGAAGAAGAGCTCTTAATGCTGGCACAAATACAAACGGGTATAAACTTGCTGTCTACGAGTTTAGGCTGGATACCAGAAAATGGTAGTTAAGCATTAGAGGAACGTCATTCCTGCATAGCTGCTCATTGCTCCACACTGTAGGTAAAGAAATGGAAGGAAAACAAGTTTCAAGACAGAGGCTGGCAAATTTATGAACAGGATTTTAAGATACAGGTTTTTTGGTTTGGTTTGGGGCTTTTTTTTGGTTGGTTTTTTTCAGTAGCCAGAAATAGAGCCTAAGCTCAGACTGTGTTGTTAACCTACCTCGAAAATCTGTGTTAAAATATTAGGGAAAAGACTAAAATTTATGCTACTATAATAACTAGGAGTTACTATACTTTCATAGAAGAGCAGAAAGAAGTTGCTAGGAAGGTTTGGAAACCTTATCAAGGATAAATAGCAGGAGTCTTCTGTGCTTCGAGAGGTTGGGGAGGAATTTTGAAAACAGCTTGAACACTGCTGACTGGACATCTTTGCATGATAAGGACCAGATGGAAAATCCAGAAGAGACTAGATGAATTAACTTGCAAATTGTCATTTAGTATTAATTATGCCCAGAAACCTGCCTCACGCTGACGTCTGTATTACCAAATACTACAACAGGAATACATCTACGTAAAAGTTTATAATCAAATCCATGCAAGCATTTTAAATATTGCAATGCTGTAAACAGATTAAAGCTATTATTTTAGTTAAGTATTTGGGTTTGCAGTAAAACATTTCACCATTATGCCATGTGTGGTTTTTCTGCCCAACTGCAATCTACAAAACCACTGTAATAACACAGCTTTCCGATTAACCAAACAACTAATAACGGAGAAGACATAGGACATGCTATCATCCTTATGTAAATAAGGAAAGCTTATTTTTGCTCACTAATAGCCACGCATAACAACGAAATGCTTTTAATAAGTTTTAAGAGGCTAAGACCAAGAAATCAATTTGGTGAATGCCCTTTTCAATGACCGCACACCATGTCTATGGCTGTAGCATGACATGTTTGCATTGTTATTTGGCTGTAAACAAAATGAAAAGATCTGTCATTGAAATTTAAACAAAGAGACTGGTTACATAAACTGAAACATTCTCAGCCCCAGTACAGTACAATCAACAGTCTGAAGAGACTGTACAGCTAAACAAAGTTGGGGGATGTTTTTGGATAGGGGAGAAAGATTAATAACCAGAAAATAACTCTTGGCTCCCGTTGCAAACTCTTAGGAATATTATTTAAAATTTGTGTAAATCCAAAAGATTGATGTTCAAGCTTATGAAATACCCATTTTTCCGCAGTGTTGAAATACACACCCACATGGAAACAAATCTTTTTGCTAGCCAATTTTAACAGAATATACTGCTTTTAGCAAAAAAAAGTGAATTGAATAAATCTGACCTATCTGTTCTCCTAGATAATTGTAACTGCAGTCAGGGAACAACAAATCTTCTATAAATGGTTACCTTTCCAAATCATACTGACTTCAGAACATGCTTGATTAATTGCACAAACACTGCATGCCTACAAATGCAACTTCTCTGCAGAGACCAACAGAAGATGCCCAAGACATTCCCAGTAGTCGTGTGAGAGGATTTCTCTCTGTGTCTGTTTGTTGCAGGTAAACAACGTTGTGCTTCATCACAAAACCTTGCATATCTCTCTAGTCCCAAGCAGAGCTGTCGCCTTGCCCTAAATGGAAATATTAAGACAACTGGGATAGAAGTAGTGAGCTTGGAGAGGTCTCCATCTAGGAGAAGATTCCCCTCTCTGAGGGCATCTCCTGCTGTCAACAGGATGGTGGGAGATGAGCATTCCCAGGGCTTGAGACAGATTTCAGCAACTGACAAAATCCCTGTGCCTGGTGCCAAGGAAAGGCTAGCACTGGGTCATCAGGCTTTTCTCCACAGGAATCAGCATAGGGTTTGCTTAAATCTGAGGCTGGTTTCTAGACCGAATGGATGCACAGACAGACCACTCCATGCCCTGAAATCTAAGTTGCTATCATCAAATGCAAATCCCTTGTGATAAAAGCATAATGCTCACTGGCATAGCTTAAGTACATTGTAGTAAACTGAGCTCTAGAATAGTGATGATGAATCACTGCCTAATCAACTCTGCAGTATCTATCTCTTTTAATGGAATGTAGTAGAATTTAATAAATTTCTAGCAACTCAGAAACAGCATTTCTGACTCAGAGCAGTAAAAGGGTTAAATGGATCTTTCCACTGAGGAGTAAGAGTAAATGAAGCACAAAGAATAAATCAGAGAAGCTGTAGAAGACCGTCTAACTGCACTCTTCCTTCACCTTCAGGACTAGCAGCTATCCTATTGTGAATATCAGGGGAACAAGAAATCAGAGACATAGCTGGTAAGGAAGGACTGTGCACAGATAAGCTGGCTACACTGCTTCCTGCAAAGCAACCAACACGTCCTCTCCACAAATCCTGCAACAGGCATATGATGTGCAATATAGAGCATCGTTTTAAGTCTGTAAAGAATCAAAATGCTTGTGCTTAGGAGTAAAAGAGATTATATTTGATTTGCACAGATGAGAGCTGCTTGCTGCTTCCCTCTGTGCTCCCAAGCTCACAGTTGGACACATTCAGGGCTCCCACTCTCCCTGTCTAGTCCTGATTCCACGCCGTTTCTCAAAGACAAAATGAGATCCACATTTCCTTCTGTTTTGGCAAAGGCTTAACAGGGGTTTTTCTGGTTTAGCAAAGGCATTGGAAATTTAGAACCAGGTCCCATTTCATTCCAGTTGTATACACCCAAAAGAAAGCAGAGCTTTTGATAAATGGTCCAGTTTACGGCACATCTCTAGTTTCTTCTCCTTTCTCCATAATACTACATCACAGTTCAATTTGATTAATATTGCAAAACATTTCAGGGTATATAGATCTAACCACCCAGTCAACCGTATCAGAGGAAGAAAAAAGAAAACACATGTTAATAACACAAAACATTAATGTAGCTTAGAAACAGCAGTAAATGTAAGATAGCAAAAGGGAGTTCAGGGTTTGTTGAGGTTTTTTTTCCTTGCCTTCAAAAGGGGTTTAGGCTTTCTGCACACAAGTAGTAGAAGGAGCAAGATAACATAACCATTAAATTCTAGAATAAAGCAAGAATAAAGAACTAATTTTCAGAATAAAGGTTTTTACATTATAATTAAGCAACTTTTTAAGATATTAAAATAACTGTATTACTTGTCCAGGGTATATAGAAAAAAGGAAACTATCCTGAAAGCTAAGTCAGTCATAGTGCAAAGTTAAAGTTAACAAAAAAGTTGCTGTTTTTGCAGAATTTAAAGCATTACACATGCACATTGCCCAGATTGACAACATGAGCTGGAATGGTGCCAAAAGAGCAGCTATGATTTATTACGTCTGTAGCACTTAATCCAAGAAATAAAAAGGACTTACGTGACAGATGAGCACAAATGAACTATTGGGTCAGACACTAATTTCTTTAAAATTAAAATTAAAAATTACTGAAGCAAGATATTGTATAGTTTTAATATATATTTATATGTTATAGGTTTCCTGGTGAGCTTTTAAATTTTTGAGTTTTAACCATAAACAAAAATATTTTTTTAAACCAGACTAGTTTAAATAAATATTCACCAAATCCCATCACATCATACTGCCCTTCCCTGGGAATATCATCATGGATCAGAAAACATTCAAAAAGAATTAAGACAAAGGCTGATGAACCCCTGACCTGGATGAAGTAAATGACCAAATGCACACTATCAGCAGAGACGTGGAGTTTCATGCTAAAGCATTGAAAGAAGAGGGACCATTTACTTCATCCCAGCTGATGCCAGAATCTGTCCACAGGTCCAATCAGTCTTTATAGCTAAGGATGGTCCAACTCAACACCAGTAATAAAACAGTACTCGAGTCCCACATGTGCCAATATCGTGTTCTACCACAGTTTTCTTCTCAAAAGAACGGTGGTAGATCCATGATGTACTTTTGTAAGTCTAGGGAGATTTTAACGGGAATACAATTTTAGTCTCTTTGTGAACCTCACTGGCAAAGCCATCAGCTACTGTGCCTTGAGGTTTAGTCACCTGAAACAGTATAACATTTTTTTTTATCCTAATGTATTGATAAGTCATTTTCAGCACATAAGTTTCCCTCTTATCATAAAAACTTGATCAGAAAGCAATAAAAAGGTACAATAAATAGCCTACTACATGCTAACCTGTGTGTTTCAATACAGCTGAACAAGCTGCAAAAAGGAATATTGTTCCTTTAATGGAACAACTGAAATGGTGCTCAAAACAGATTGGGCTGACAATTTTTGCAACCTTGGTGTCTCCTCCAAGATTTACAATGGCACAGCTCCCCTTTTTAGCAAATTAAACCTTGTGTCAAGGCTTAAAATTAAATCCAAACTTCTTTTCTTCTCTGTACAGAAGGAACAAATTGGCACCACATGCCAGTAGTCAAGGAGTGCTGATGGGAAACAGAGTGAAGTGAGCGCCCTCCAACCTGGAAGGCGTCACTAGTCAAAATCAACTGGGATAAACAGTCAATTCCACTTAAAGTTTGACATATAAAGGCTTGTAAGATAGAAACATTCAAATATAAGAATTCTTCTGTACCACACAAACCTGTCTCAGTGCCAGCACTTAAACTTTCTGTGCTGTGCAAGCACTCTGTGGAAATCTGCCTTTAGTAGAGTTTGATGTTATAAGATCCTGTGTTGCCAAAGCCTGTTTAGTTTGTTCCAGAGGAAAAAAAAAAGGAAATACAACAGAGACCCAGAGCATATGAACAGCAGTGACTTAATATCATATTGCCTACTGTTACCAATCTATTTTTTTTTTTTTCCATTATTCAGGATTCTCTTTCAGAACATTTTAAAGCTTACTTGAACAGATAGAGAAGCTAAAACAAAAGGGTTATTTCTAAGGATGGCCGCACAAATTACTTTTCATTGTCAGAGATACAGTAATAGGTTTTACAAAACTACACAAAGACCGGACCTTCCCTCCAGTTAAGGAAGGTACCTCATGTAATTATCTGATGATTACTGAAGCAGGTCCCATGTCAAATCCACGCTGAAACCCACTTTAGCCGCCATTTGCATATAGAAGTAGCCCCTACCTCTCTCACATCTAGAAACAAACTCAGACCAGGACTCTCCAACTTTGAGGAAACGTTTTGCTTTCTGTTGTGGTCTGCTTAAGCAACCAGCGTATAAGCTGCTGCAGTTAAGGGCTCTTTTTACGATGTAACAAAAACGGTTGAATATACCTAGCTTTAAAAGCCTCTTTATCTTTTAAATATATGAGAGATTTTTTGAGATATGACCTCATTCCTTGCTTTAAGCTTTCCACTGGTCTTCCCTTCCTGCTTCTAACCAAAAACCACACCCAGTTATGGAGAAAAAGGAAAAGCAAGAGGGTTTTTTTTCTCCTAGTATGCATTCTCTCCAATTTAACCTTAGTTTTAAGCACATGCATAAGATTTTAAAGGATGAAGAGCTAGTTTCACAATTAAAACACAGAGATGTCTGCAGAGCACACAGCAGAATCATTTGCTCACAACCAAGCACCACCAAGGCAGACATACTTAACAGCAGAGAGATAAAGCAGTAAGGGTAACAAAGGTAAATATTCTAGATCACAGAATCACACAGAATCACAGAATTGTTATGGTTGGAAATGACCTCCAGGGTCATCAAGTCCAACCTTTCCCCTAGCATCTCTCTAACGACTACACCATATCCTCAAGCACCGCATCTATATGTTCTTTAAACACCTCCAGGGATGGTGACTCCACCATCTCCCTGGGCAGCCTGTTCCAGTGCCTAACTACCCTCTCAGTGAAGAATTTCCTCCTAATATCCAATTGTCCCTCATACAAAGTTAGAAGTCTTTGAAAGAAAGCTGTTTGTACATGCTTATGATAAATTTACTACAATTTTGCATATAAAAATTGCCAAGAGCAACGCGTGTTATCCAGCTGAGCTGCACACAACATCTCCAGTGCTGGCAGCCCTGGAGGCAAGCACCCATCCTGAAAGCAAGTAAGTTTGCTCTGGTGAAGCAGCTACCTGATGTGAACGTAGCTCATGTGGACTCAGCCATGTCTAATTGTTGAGTGACTTACTTTGAGAACGAAGTTATTTTATAGCCCAATAAAGATTTTAGCAACTTTTTTAGGTAGCCATGGTCCCTATCTAAAAGAAATAGCCTGGCTATATCCATCACATAACTAGAGATGAAAATCCTTTAGTGTGTAACAATATGTGCACAGTAAGCCTGAGAACTCTTCTAATATTCAGACCAATTCCTTCACAAAATGAACTGGTGGCCTAAGCCACATTTTCAGTTGAGTCAACCGTCAGTTCTCACTAACAACTGAAAGGAGTATGACCAGAAAGTTCATGTAAGCTGGAGTCACAGAGATGGTGCCTTCAGAACCTCACCTGAGGCCCATCCAGGATAACAATTATGTTTTCTGGTCCTACAAGGGCAGTCCCTCTCCCCCTTCTAACAACTCTCAGAATGGTAAATTTCACAAAGCAAAACTCAGGATCTTTTTCTTTCTTTAACATTTGTAATCATTCTATCCAAACAAACAAAAATAAACAAACCACTGTGCTCTGCTGCCCAAAAACATGTATCCCCGCTCGTTCATGTTATTGTCAATTCAAATGATTCTAAGCTAATAGAAAGCTACTAGCATCTCACAGGCATTGCCAACTGGGGTACCCTTCAGAGTAGCCAGGTACCACATTTACAAGAGAAACACTATGATACAATTTGCTGCACTACACTGGGAAAAAGGACAGTATTACTCTCCCTTGACCACACTAGACAAATACCTCAGATACCCACAGTATTTTCAGTTTTCTGATAATATACTGTAACAATTTTGTCTATCTCATTTCTTCACTCAATACAGCCAGTTCTGCATCTCAATTTGCATATCCTCTGAAGAGTTTATGCCGATTAAGTCATAACTCACCAGACTGTAGCAAGGTGAGATACAACACTTACTACATATGTAAATAGCTGCAGTTAACACTGACCTCAGATTTCCCTCAGTCTGCTTTCTTGCCTTAAGCTACCCAGAGAATTGCAATTGTTTTCCACAAAAGACATTAGAACCCAAATGCACAAAAGGATAGATGGATTGTGAAGTGAAATATATAATGAGCATAAACATTATTAGGAATTTTGCATGGAAATAACTGCAGCCACACTTGAAATTCCTCAGCTCCATGAGAAGTTTGTAGATTCCTCAGCTAATCTGTACTAAAAAGCAAAATGCTAAAAGTAAATTAAAAAGAATAGAGTTGTTTGGGGTTTGTTGTTTTGGGGTTCATTTTATTTTGGTCTCCAATGGAGAAAAAAAATGAATACCCCTCACCAGAAGATACTGTATTCTCACCCTCCTTTAAGAATTTTTCTGTCAAGTTTAAGATAGAACCCATCCTAACTGTGTGAGTAGCCTGCTAAAATAACACCACACGCAATTTTTTACAGTTCTTTATACCTTAAAACAGCTTCCAAAATGAGAAGTTGTCATTTGGGTTATGTGTACAGAGCTCTGTTAAAGGTAATCAAGCTCACACTCAAAGCACAAACAACTGATTAAGGAGAAACAATAACGGACAATGAGAAAATTGCTGTTTCTTGGTTCCAAAAAAACCAACACCTTCCCAAAAGTACAGATGACCACAGCCAGGCCTATGCACACTGTGTCTAGCAATAGGCTGAGACATCTTTTTGATGTCTTCTTCACTGCTTAATTGAAGATTCTCTACGTTTTGCTCTACTGTATAACAATCAATTTAATTTTTGTGCCAATTAGATCAATTTTCCAAATTATATCCAAAGGCTTAGATGGCAAGTATATTTAAAATGTATTTCCTAGTATCCTATGTCAGAGAATTAAAGCCTAGCCAACCTGATATCAATCCAGTGTTGTTTTCCCTGAAACATATTTTCCACCAACAATTCCTTTAAATGCTACACAAATTACTAGCGGTCAGCACAGTGGTTGTTAGCCAAGTCTAGAATAAATCTGTAAGTTAAGTGGTCACAAGAATAAGTCATTTGATCTTTCAAAATGGGTATAAATATTGTATTTTCACCTTCTGTTACTGCAACAGAACAACCCTGCAATTCTACAGCTATGGAAGTTACATATAAAAAACTATACAGAATCATTTCCCAGAGATCAGCCTGCTACAGTAATCTCATCTCCAGCAGAAGACTCTTCATCAGCATTTATGTGCAGGCTATCACAAGGGCACAGGTCGTGCAAGGACTTAATTTTCAAAAAGTCGATGTTTAACAATATATGGGTTGGTTGATGTATTCTGTGCATGCAAAACCCAGTATCATTCTCTCCTGTGTAATACCTTATATTTTTTAGGAAAGATAAGGGAAGCGTATTACATTTTAAAAATAAATAAATATCCATAATAAAGCTAAGGTATTCTAAACGTTTTTCATTTCTATGCAAGAGGAACCTTCCTGCTACAGCAACATTGAGTCTAATAACTGAGACATTCACCCTTCCACAGAGAGAGCTTTGTTAAGAGCCAGAGTAAGAAGTCAAGACTCGTGGGTCAAACACAGCTACATTGTGAAGCAAACTCAAGTTACCTATGCCCTTTATTGTGACACAAGAAGAGACTAATTTTTCATCTCTCTCAAAGAAATCATGCCTACTTCCTTTTGAGGTATGCAAATGTCAGGTCTTGCCTTCTGCGTTTGATGGAAGAGTCTCTGGAGAACATTAACAAAGGAATAACACAACAGCAGGCTGACACTTGACACTTCCCATTTTCCCTTTCCTTACAGTCAGGGTTTAATAAGGTAACACCTTCTTTAATAGCACGACCCACTGCAGTTCCCTGCAGGTTTCCTAGCAAATACTAAAATGTTGAGATTCATATTCTTCTATGAACGAAAATAAGCATAAATGGTTCTAAAACAAACATGCAAAACAATGTTTCTGCATATCATGCTTTAATAATTTCTTATTCCATGTCTCTGTATGCATAGTGTGAAGATGAAAGCTGTGAGATGTTTCCAGGCCTTAAATGAAACTCTGTTTAACATAATATTTGTAGATAGAGAGGATGAAAATCCAAACACCGCTAAAAAGGGGAGAAGGAACAAAACTATCATGTACCAGAAACATTCTGGCTGACTTCAAGGTATTTCAAACCCCCTACACTTTACATTCTGCTGGAGAACAAGGTTTCTCAGATTATGGCAATGAAACTCAAATTACTTTGAAGTAATACATAAATTGAAAAATCATGACCAGGAAGAGAGGGCTGCAAAAGGTAACAAAATGCTGTAGCATCTATTCCTGTGCTTGGAGGATACTGGACAACAGTGAGATGATGCTTCTCAGTCCGAGATCAAGAGGGCTGACGCCAGATTTAGCCAGTGCCATTGACACCGTAGCTGATTCAAATGTAAGGTGCTTGAAAACACTGAGATAAAACAAGTATGTTTTAATGAATGTTCCTAGATGAAACAATTATTTTCACCTTTTTTTTAATGAATGGGAACTACACTCTCACTGTTTTCTAAATATCATGCAGGGTGCATTATTTTCAGGAAATTTCAGAATACTTAGCTCATCAATAAAAGAATAATGAGCCCTTGAAAGACTGCCACTGTCCACAAGTATTTTTAATCAAACTTTAAAAGAAGTCAAGACTTACCTTCCACTAGATTACCTTAAATATTTCAAAGGGAACGGTTACCTTTAAAGCAAAACAGCTATTGGGGGTGATCAATAAGATGCAAGTGTTAATTATTCCATCAGTTTATGAACTTTAACTTTTAAAAGGATTACAAACACAAGACGAACAAAAAAAAACCCCCAACAACTAAAACAAACAAAGCCCAGCTGCCTGTCCATCTCAAAACTGTTCATTTTCAAAGGTCTTGTCCCTAGGTTCTAAGAGCACGTTACTAGCTCTGAAAGACAGCCTTTGATGTAGCACAGATTGCAAGAATGAGACCTCAAAAATCTTTATCTGATCTGTAAAGATCAACTCCCTAGAAGGCCTATTCATCTTCCGGCCTTCATTTTTGTGCGCATATGTCACATCTTTATCTCCTTCTAGCCAGCACACTGTTCTGTCAGCTAATGGCCCAATTAAAATCATTTTCAGTACAGTTAAATAAATCCTTTTGTGCTTCTTAGTCTCCTTTAAGTATTTTATCTTGAAAACAATATTTGACTACCCCTTGATATATTAAGCTATTATAAAATGTGCAAGCTTAGAGTTATTAGACAGCAATAGCATCAAAAAGCTTCCTCAAATACCAAATTCATAGATTTTTTTTTAAGATAAATACCCTAGGAGTATATATCATTATCAAGCTTAAATAGAACAATATAGAAACATACAAAGAACTTCAATTCCTGATTTTAAAATATCCAAATATTCAGTCCTATTCTTGCATGAACAGTGCAAAAGTCACAAGGAGTATGTGTAAAAGCAATCTCAAACATGGTTTTCATATTTGTATTTCATATTTGAAATAAAATATTGTTCTTTAGTAGATGATTATGAATTGCACATAAATTCACAAGAAAGAAATATGACAAAAAGATTTTGTAAGACTGGGATAAGGTGTCCGAAGTGCCAATGGAAGGCTAATACTTCTATTTCACTATGGCTTTAGTACAGACTGACAGAATTTTAAATAATTGCATTTTCACCTTAGTAAGCTGTTACATTCTGTATTAAACCAAATTAGAACTATTTTCTACCACCCTGAATCTACTGATTTGTATGGAGTATGTTATATTTTCATAGTAATTCTTGATTAGCCAAATACCTATGAATTATCCAATTCACTTATTTCCAACTGCCCTATTGTATAAAAGTATCTCCTAGTCTGGCTCAAGGGGGTATGATTTCAACAAGCAACACTTGCAAATTAGAAGGTCAGCAGCCAAAGGTGAGCATGAGAGTGCTGATGATAGCAAGATCATAATCCCCATCTGAATACACACGGATTTACTCTTTGTCTTTACTTCCATACATGCAGTAGGACATGGGAGGGGTTAATAGGGACTGATTAATTTTATATATAACTCTTACAAAGATATTTGCTATATGACCTTTCTCACAAGTAGGCTTTCACAATTATCAGCACAGAAGCTGATCTAGATTTGATGAAGCTATGGCACATTAGTTTTGATAAGATGGTCCCAACCATAAAACAATGTTTTAGATTGAACCAAACACATACCAAATTTTGCTGATTTAAATTGTAACTGCAAGGTTTAACATCTCCTCTTCCACATTTTTTTTATTTTTAAAAATATTTTGATCACTAACGTTACAGCACTTAAGTTTCCATGATAATTCATATTTCCTTCCCTCAGCTAAGAACAGCTACCCTATTCATTGCTGTATTCCATTATGTAAATACCATATTCCTCAGTATAAGCGTAACCAGAATTTTAGTAATTCCATAGATATAAGATTTTTTTTTCTTTTTTTTTTTATGGTGAACAACAGTAGGTTTTTGGTTTGTGCTGATCTGCAGCACAGTTTTATTTCATGTATTCACACTGCAGAGTTACAGCCTCTCTTGTCCTCTGGCATCTGCTGTGCCACATGATGTCAATCTGATCTGTTAATGAGGATATCAGAAGCATGTAAGGCCATAGACAAAGAGTAAGTTTATAATTGGTCTCCTACATTCAACAGACTTTGCATGATATATTCCCCAGCTACTCTCTGGAGCCAGCTTCACTTTTGTCATCTGAGGCAGCAGATGAGTCATAGTCATAAAGAAAAAGGGTATGCCTCATATAAAGGGCATGTCTCTTCATATAAATTACTGGCCTAAATTCGTATGTAATGTAACACAATCAGCAATTAGCACAATTTTTAAAAAAGCTGATGTTATGCTCTGGACTACAATTCAAAATAATGCCTCAAACTTCGTCTGTTGTATTAACCATTACCAACAACCAACATTGCTAGATTTCTTTCTTTATTTTTTTACCAATCCAGCTGTAGATTACAAAACTCAACTTTAACTAAACAATAAATGGAAAATTACTTTACACATTCTGTGTGCTTGTCTACTGCATTTCAGACTATTTCTACTTTATTCACACGAACAGTAATTCTTCTTCAGACCTTAACCAGTTTTTCTAACAAGATGACCTCATATCCAACACGACTGTCATGTTGGTTAAGAAGAAATCGAATGCAAAAAATTTACTATCATCTTCCATATATTTAAAAGACACAGCTTTAAAGGATTTCTGTATTGGTTAACAAATGTTGTGAAAGTCATTCTTTATGATTCAAGACAATCTTTATTCCTATTGTTTAATTAAATGAGTGAAGGAAGAATCACGCTGATTCTCCACAAAGAAATTTTACCCTTCTAGTGGTTTTCCAATTCCAAAGCAGAAGACTTAAAATAAATGAAGCCACTGGTCTAAGTAAGATTAGGAACCAAGGGGAAGCCAAATCTGAATTAGAGTATGGGAGATTACAATATTGCAGGTGAAGTTAATGCTTTCTGACATGAATAATCATGTTGATTTTAATAGGAAAAACTGAAATAGGGGGATCCTACAGGAATGCATCACACATGGCTTTTGAGAACAAAAATGCCATGTGCAATCACCTTTCATTGAAAAAACTTGTCTGTTACTTGGCACAGTAACAGTTCTCCACTATGTAACAGTGGCCCACCTCTAAATCATGAGCTAGAAAAAGCTCTTTTCTCCCCATTTTTCCTTTCTGTTATTGTGTGGATTTAAGAATTTAGCTAATGGTAGAAAATTATCAGAGAAGGCAAAAGTGACACAGTTCCAGTACTACTTCTACTCCTAAAAGAGTGCTTAAATAGTCTTTAAAATACATTATACAATGGTAGGATTCTCAATTAAGTTCTAGTAAGAATCTAAAATTCTTTACAACTAGTCAAATGTACAGTTAATGTCAAACAATCTTTCATTCTGTCCTGAAAACAAATGACAGAACAGGTGGATAATCATCATTGGAGAATACATAAGGTAAAAACCCCACATATGTCAACATTATCCACTTTTATGGGGTGAGGTAGGAAGGAAGAAGGTTCAGCTCCCAAGCCTGAGCATATTTCTAGGATGCATGCAATCAGGAGATCTGAGAAGCTGGGCAAGATTATGACAACCTGATACTGTCAAAAGCGTTTCAGTAGACAAGAGAGTAGGTAGAGAAAACTGTAGTGAAAGGCATGAAGAAAAATGTTCAGAAAGAAAGAGAAGGAAATAGTCTGTTAAATGCATCTTGACATCTAGCAGTGAAATTTTGCCAGAGAAGTGTCTAAAACCAGCAAAAGACCACTTCTTTTAACATATAATTTATCCTTCTCATTTGCAGAGGTTTCAAACCCTTAGAGCTTATTACATTTTCACTCTAATAATTCAAATGCCTTAAATGCAAGTCACATTAGTGTTATATATTTAAACACGCTCAAAGTGAAGGACACATGCTGAAACCATTAGACTGAAATTGCCAGCTGCTCCACCAAATCACAACTTGCATAACCACCAGCTCCACTTCCCTGCTTGCCTTAGGAAACTCTTTTAAGCTTCACAGCTAAAATAGTAACTTCACAGGCATGATTAGAAGATGACACGTATATTGAGTAGGCATGCCTTGTTACCCTGCTTTTTCAACTGTAGTGTATGCATAGTTTTTAGCAACCCAGAGAGATTTCAGGACTGCATAAATATTAGAATATCAAAATTAACCTGCTCCAGAAAAAGTGTTCTAAAATGTCAATAATGTAATTTTCCTCTAACTTAAAAAAAAAAGGCTAACTTAGATGCAGTTCAGCTTCCTTCACAGCTCCTTTAATATCTCCTCATTAAGTATCCAGTTAAAAAAACAAACACAAAATACAACCCTTAACTGCTTTAAATTTATACATGCTAGCAGTTCCATTAAAATTTGACTAGGATCCAAATGGGAACAGGCACAACTGAAATACACACACAACTGCCTTATTTCAAAGGGAAAAGTAGGAAGAAGAACCAATCAAGGAAATACCTCCTTACTAAGGACAAGGAGACACAAGCTTGCATCACTTATGCATGAAAAACACTAAGCACTAATATGTCAGTTG
The DNA here is from genome assembly GCA_033124195.1 of Coracias cyanogaster. Taxonomy (NCBI): domain Eukaryota; kingdom Metazoa; phylum Chordata; class Aves; order Coraciiformes; family Coraciidae; genus Coracias; species Coracias cyanogaster. The sequence continues at coordinate 20,179 of JAVSBS010018765.1, read as the reverse complement.
TCTTTAAAAAAAAATAAAGGCTACAACAGCAGTTGCATTTTGCCTTGTTATATAATCAAGCTGAACAATGCATTTAACAGAATGTTACAGTTCTATGAGTTCCATAGCAATATATCTGAAGTTATATCACATTTAATATAACTTGATAACAACATACAATATAATTGAATATACTGAATATTCAAATGACAGCAGTATTTTTTTGTTCTTTTAATTATAACATTCTGCTAATGTAATTCACAGAAGTGGGCTACAGCTAGGTACAAAATACTACATTTAAGAAAGTGTAGTGAGTTCTGCATTTACTCACACTTTGTGTGCTGCAGAAGATGTTTAGATGTAATGCTGTAATAATCCCAAAAGAAGATCAGAAAGTTGGCAATTTAAAATGTCTGCTGAAGAGACAACATAATGTCTCTTTGGCTACATCATCAGAAACGGCTTTAAGCTCTTGCAGAATTGCACAGGTATTTATATAAATAAGAGAAAAATTCAGAATTTCAAGAAATAACAAGAGTGAACACAGCTCATTACCATCTCTTCCTCTATAGAATAAGACTAAATTGTTTAGTTTTATTAAGATGGATTCACAACCTAAACCACCATGATAAAGTCCAAAGTAAAATAGTTCATGATCTATAATAAAACTGAGACAGCACTGAAGTCTGCAGTGGCATTTCCAGAAATGGGCCTATGAAGCATGCAAATTTATTCATAATAACATTTAGAGCCTGAATGGTAGAACCATAATGTGAACTTAAAAAAAATCAGCATCCCCACCTCATTCTCAGATGTATAAAATAAATTATAAAAGTCTGTTAAAAAATGAATCCACTTCTTAAAATATATATTTTTTTTTTTTTTTTCAAAAGCATAGCTGAACAACAAATGCGGCTTTAACAAGGCAAGATCGTGTATTAACAGCTTTGCATGTCAAGGAAAAAACTGGAGCAGGTGGTAGGCTATAGCTGCTGAATAATCACTTGATCTCATCAACAGTCAGTGGGTGAGAGCCAGGGAAACGTGTTACTGTTGGCAACAGCAGAAACAAATGATACATTAATAGTGCATGCTATTTTCAAGCAATGTTTCTCTAATGGAAGTAATTCTAGTCAAAAGAAATAAGAAGTGTTTAAGTGAGAGTCCTGGAGAAACCTGAGTACAAAGGAAAGTGACCTTCTACTGGCAAAGTCTAGCAATGTTTTTTATTTTCCCAGATATATGTCAATCATGACAGGCACGCTGGAATCACAGCACAGCCTCCACTGCTCCTACACCTGGCTTTGCATTGGGGTTATAAGATACCCAAAGCTCCTTCATTTCTTTCTCATTAAATATAGTGCAATAACATGCTGCTTCTAAACCTTCCCAAGTATCTTTTCAAAGAGGTGTTGCACTGCCAACCTCCTCCCTCTACTGAACAGGTTCAAGTTTTAACTTTAAAGTGTAGATGTCGGATGCTTTGAAAAATAATTCACATTCTCCATCAGCAATTCCTCTTCCATAAAAGACTACATGAGATTTACTATTTTCTTATCCTCCAACAGAAAACTATTTGTTTGTAATGTAAAAACGCTTTAAACAAAAATGTAAGAGTTGAATAGCGAAAATGGTGCCTTACACCTTTCCTCAGTCCATTTAGCTTCAGTATCTTCTCATGCCTTTTGAACATGGAAGAAACTCAGCACTTTTATGCTTCAAATCAGTCTATACTCAGACATACCTTCATTTCCCCACTCTCAAATGGAAGTTTTATCCTAATATAAGTGCACAGTTATAAAACAAGTTGCACAACCTATGAAATAGAACACTTTCAATCAATGTGATCCTTTCTCATCCAGACATGGGTCCACCAGAGGTATATAACTATTAATCGTATACCCACAGGGATAGCTATTAAAAGGGTTGTAATAACACATTAAACATTTCAGCAAATGCTTAAATATCTCTCAAGGTCACCAAGTTCCATAAGAACTGTTCCTTTAGGATGAAATCCTGACCCTACTAAAGCTCATGTGAGGACTTCCACTGTCTTCACTGGGATTTCACTCCTGGTGCATCAAGCCCTGTGTGTGAGAGATTATGAAATTCATAACCAGATATATTCTCCTCCTAGATTCGGTGATCGTCAATAGCCATGCCTTGTTTTGGCCATTATTTCTCTTCAGCATCTCTTGCCATGTCTATGTCATATATCGGATGATGCACCACCTTTGTCTTCTAAGCAGCACAGTGCATTTCTGGAAATTCTTGTGATTAAAAATAAAATCTAACCTGGTTCAGGTATACCATTAACATCTTAAGTACAGGAGCTGGTTGACATTTCTGCACTATAAGTTCCTAAAAATGGACCTATATGTTAAAAAAGTATTATTTTTAATCTTAATACCTACAGTATAAAAACTAATGCTGCATATTGTCATGGCTACAGACATATTTAATATCTTGTCACAACTACTGTGAAGTAAAATTGTTACCATTATTTAATATATAAAGAAAAGTAAAGGAAAAAGTTGAAATGATTTGACCAAAGTCACATAAAATATTAATGTCAGGTGTTACTAACACCTAAGTCCATAAAATCTATCCTCTAGGTGAATTCATTGTAGTTTCCTTTCATTTATTTTCCTCTCCTCCTTTTTATGAGTCTATATATTAGCTATATCTATGCTGAAAATGTATTTGATTTGTCACTAGCGTAATGTACATATCAACATTCAAATGATAATTTCCTTCCGGTTTTTTTTCTAACAAAAAAAAGAGATTTTTCCAGTGTTACCCTCACAGGCAACAGGGTTTATCCATGATGACTTCCACCAAGAGGTGTTTAATTAGGATGTCTCACACTTTTCTGTATATGGAAATCTAATTGCCACCTTCTAGCTCAAAGAACACAATCAAGAAGCATTATTCCATCTCAAAATTGCCTACGCACCTTCCTCATGTCTCTTCTACATCTGGTGTTACTTCATTTATTTTTTTTTTCCAATTTTGTATGTTTCTTTACTATAAAGGAAATATATTGAACCACACAAAAAAATTTAGCACCCTCCAAAAGGTGTGTTTTATTCCAGCTAGAGCTAATTACTGAAAATCATTATCAAATTGTGAATAGCAAAAAGAAATACAAAAAAGCTAAAAAATAATTATTAAAAAAGAGAAACTAGACAGTCATGTCAAGAACGTCACAGTACAAGTAGAAAGCAAAATGCTGCAATACCTTGCCAGATAGGATGTTTGATGCAGCCAACTCAGTATGGTGCAGTTGACTTGAGCTGCACTTAAAACCTCAGAGATCCTGCCCACAGGGAAAAATTTTTTCCACAGTCCTGTTAAACTGGCACTTCAGATGGTAAAGATCATTTTCAGAAATTAATCTGAATCTTAAATTAAGGAACCTGAGCTGAAACATGAAGGGCTCCGGCACATTGTTATGGCTTAGAATTCAACTCTACAGCATGTTCCAGTAGGATTTCCCAGAATTTTGTTTGGGTTTAAGGAATACTGGAAAACAGATAATTTTTCTTTTCTTCTGGGTTCTTCCCTGTCATATGAAACACTAAGATTTGAGGAGTCAGGAACTTTGTGATGTTATTTAGGTCAGCAGCAGCATTGAAATGTTGAACCTCTACTACCAGAGATAGAAAGTGACTCTTAATGCTACGGACAAAAGCGTATTATTCTCCTGCATGAAACCAGCCCACAGATTTATATGTGTATGCTGCTTTATTGTGGATTGAAAATGCAGCTTCATCTTCATCTTGCATCATACAATGACTTTTGATTCATCACAGGTTAGTGTTCCCACAAATGGCCATAAAACACATTCATTTACATACAGAACAAAAGCTTCAAGCAAAGAAGCCCTAACCTTTAAGCCTTATTACATTAAATTACAGCTAAGTTTGATCATATGTTGAACTCTTCACCTGTGGCCCTGTGGTAGGTGGTTTTAGCTAACAAACTAATTGTGAACAGAAAAAAAAAATCACCAACAGCGCAGCAACATGGAGAGCCAGGCAAGAAGCAACAACAGGAATCCCTTCATCCCTTCCACCTGGCTACCTTATGACAGGATCACTACCCGGGGGTTTGGTTTATGAAACCAGACAGCTTGAAATTCTTTGATAGTTACATAGTTCAGTTGTATTTGGTTGAAGAGGAGATGAGAAAGAAGGAAAATTAACTTTATTCAATAAATTAAAGTGGTAAACTGCATTTTCTATTTTCTTTTTTTTTAATTGTACTATGCAGAATCAGACCTTTGTCATAAGTCTGAAGATACCTTTCTCCAAACCTTAGGAATAATCTAAATCCAAGATTTATCATGTGTATCTCATCTTCATCCTCCACAGAAAAAAAAACAATCAAACAAAGCAACGCTCAGATACATAATCCAGATAATACTGTGTGGGGAAAAAAACCCAAAACATAAAATGCCAAACAAAAAAACCACAGAACTTCAGATTTATTAAAATCTCAAGTTTATCAAGATCATACCATATTTTTAGGGATCTAGATTAAAAAAAAAAAAAAAAAAAACATTTCCCATTGGAACTGGAAATATTCGCAGGCACAGACAGATGTGTCATGATGACATAACTCAGCATGAGAAACTGTATGACAATGTAGCAACCACTCCACCTGGCTCCTGGATACACACCCACCCCTTCCCAACAGCTCAGCTTGGGGCTGCACCAGCAAAGCCACCAGTACTCAGAAACCACCTTTCCCAAGGACAGCTTGCAGCCAGTCTCACAGTGGTTCTGGTTCGCAGCCAGTTCTTGTGGTTTTGCACCTTTTTGGGCAGCTTCCACCAGCTCATATTTTTTTTTTAGTGACAATTCAAAGAGAAGCTACTTAAACCAAAGCTACCGTGGATCTCAGTCCATCAAGTCCTGTTATTTGACAAAAACCAAAGAGGTTGTTCACATAAGCATTTAGTTGCTGGAAAGATCACGGCTCTAATTGTCAATTTAGCTGGAAACAAAGAAAAAAATATCACTGATGTTCTCTGGTGTCTTCATAAAAATGCTGCAGACAGGAGATTTACTGACACACTCCACGCTTGAGTTTTACAGGCACTGTACACTCCAACTGTGGCATGTAGCACTGCATACTACGTGTGTCCAACTGAGCTTGTAGAAAACACCCTTATATTCTATTTACTTAATAAGTAAGAGCTGTATCATAAAACGTACGTTCATTTTCTGCCATGTATATCTACAGTACACATCTGTTGCTCTGAGTGCTTCCTCAAGTGAAAAAATACACACTAATGAAAAAAATTCCAGCATTTATAATATAAAAAGTTTTGACTTATTCTGATTCTGGGCCAGAGCATATAATCCACACAGAAGCTTTCTTCACAGTACCATAACGGGGTCTGGTGTTTGGAGGGGATTTTTTTGCTGGTGAATTGTTCAGCAGATTAACTAGGTTATTCGTTTGCAGTGTTTAAAATCTCTGTGGTTTTAGCCTCAAGAAAATGAAAGGACATGCAGAAAAAAAAGACAATACAAATTTCAAAATTGAAAAATTGAAAAAAGCAAAAGCGCCCCCAACAAACCAACAAAAAAAAAAAAAACAACCTACCTTAAGTAAGAAAATCTGTAGACTGCTTAAATTATCTAATTTCAGAGTCCTGCCTACCTTCAAAAGATCATGATATTCTAAGAGTGAAATGTTTTTATTCCCTGAATCATTAGTCCTTTGCTTTTGTGATTTTCTTGCATAAGTAATTTTGTCCATAGCCTACTATTACCACATGCATGCATACATATCTGCATACAGAGTCATGGTTGGAGTGTTCTCAGGCAGGCTGACTGCAGTCATTATAGCTAAGGATATCAAAATGTTATAATGACTTATTACAGTTACATCAAACTTTTTGATCCCTTACATGCCAAGAGAAAAAAAAACACCACCATCTGACACCTAAATTCCTTTACACTTTGAGCAATGTCATATATGAGACATTGTATGAGAAAGCTGAGAAAAGAGGGTCTTAGTGTTGCATACAAATTCCTTTTTAAGGCACTCCTTTCCACTTCTGTGATTTGCATCAAGACTTCCCAGATACAGTCGTGCCTCAATCTGAGTATTTTCGTTAGCAAAGTTAGTTCAGTCATTTTTTTAAAGTAGAAGGTAAAGGAAAAAACCACTTTCCTCCCACTTTGGGCACTATCTGGCAATGTCAACAGGAGAAGGCTTCCTAACAGTTCCAATCAATCTAGAAGAGTAAGTATTTGCAAACAAGGATTTTGGTTTACAGTATTTAAATACAATGCAAGTCTTGAGAAACTGTACATGTTCCCAGGCTGATACAACACTTTCACAATAATTAAGCTTATTTCAGTGGAAGGACATCTCTTCTGGATAATCATCCCATGTATTTCATGTGCAACCAGAAAGGAATTTACATTGGATAGATATTTATGCTTTTAGTTTTACATACATGAAACTATTTATGCTTGTCTTGAGCAATAACATTTGCAAAGGTTTAAGAGCTGAATCTTCAATATATACTTGAACTTTCAACAAATATTTTAGCATTACTCTCCCCATCTTAGCATAAATCTAGTCAAAAGTCTCAGAAAGAAAACACATCCCAATTTGGAATAGGAGGTTATATTTGTTAATAATACTTTAAATGTTTCTTTTTCAAAGATGCTGTTTCTAGGTACAGCACATTTGACAATGTCATAGAAATACTGTTCGTTCTTATTTTCAAACAATCAAGTTGTCAGATTTGTTTTAAATGGAAGCCACAATGTTGTACCAAAATCTGCTCAGAGGTAGCTTATTAAACATATTTAGGTTTGCTTGGCTTTTGCTGTGGTTGGTGGTTGTTTTGGTTTTTAATTTACAGAAATAGCACTGATCAGATGTTACCATGACTCCTAAGCAGATTATGTTACTGGTGCAAATCCTAGGTAGATAGTCTGGGGAGGAACGGAACGTAGATCTGGGAAGCTACAGCACAAGATAGGCACTTGTCCCCAGAGATCGAGGTATCTTCCAAAATCAGGGGGATGCACTAGAACTGTACTGCATCTATAGACCAATTAATTCTGGTTCAAATATATCCTTTCCCAAAATTCTGGCCTAAGCAGAATCTCAGTGTTTTTAACCAGGGATATAAACGTTTCCCACTACCTTAAAACAGGTAAGATGAGCCCAGATCCACTGCCCTCTGAAACCTGAATCTTTCATTTAAGGGCCCAGCCTGAGGAAGCCTGTGTCAGAAGAGAAGCCAGAAAGATATTCCCTACAAAACTATTCCTCTATCTATACAGTTATAATTAAAATTAATTGCACTGCATTATAGGCTTGCAACACTATTCTCTCTTGCCTACAACAAAACACCTGAATTTATGTCCATAAAAGATCAGATTCTCAAACAGGATAATTCTACTGATCTTCAGTACAAAATACTGAATTAGCCTTTAAGGGGTAAATCCACATAATCTAGCAATTTACTGTAGAAGACAAGGTATATGGAGATTTCAGTATAATCTTATCTACACTACTATTATTCAGTTTTACTCCCTTGTCAACTGTAATTTCCTATGCTGCGTTTAGAACTCTATCATCCCTAGGCATATAAGGATTTAATGTTCGTCACAAAGTCTCAATAAGCCATATGTGTTCATGTATATACAATGCCATTTTTATCTCAGGCAATATATGTATGCTAATATAGCTGGGTCTGAGAGCTGAACAGCTCTCAAAAGTACCTGGATTTGGTACTTGAACAGCTTTGTAAAATGTATTTTTATGGTTGCCTTACAAACAAGTAACTACTTTTATGCATATTAAAAATACTCCTTCTTAATGTGTGTTAACCAAACTGTTCTGTATTGTAGAGAAACCTATTATTTGTCATGATCAGTCAAGGGACCATTTCTACACAGGTATCACAGAACTCACTACAGAATTGGAATGCAGCGACACAAAGCAAACTTTTTTACGCAGCTGAAGCTTTTGCATACAGAACAGAATAGGAATCCCTAAAGAATAAATGTTCAAATATTAGAGCACATCTTGAAGTGTAGCTTAGCTAATAGCACAGATTGAGCTGAATTGATTTTCTTCAGTTATTTAAATCTCATTATATATGGCCTATTTAATTCCCTTTCCATTTAAATAGATATGAAATATAAAACAACCTCTAAATAATTTAGTACAAAAAAAGTACAAGCTAATTAAAAGCTAAAAGTTGAAATCCAAACACATTATAAGAACCTCTTCTTTTAAGACTTTTTTAGAAATCTTTTGTCTGCTGGTTTAAAGCTGTCTTTTGTTTTGCTTTTGAGAGACAATGAGTTTCTGTAGGGTTGTTTGTTTTGTTTTTTTCCAGAGTAAAAATATTTTACAAAAAAAGACCTTAGGTTTCAGTTGCTTTGATTTTATGCTACCAGTAAGGGTCTGTGGGTTTCTTAATGCTATTGAAGTTGTAATTAAATGAATAAAACCTAAACATTGTATTCTTAACCATGCAGTATGATTTTCCATAATTATAAATGAAAATAAATGTCATCATTATTATTAACCACTCTAATTATAACTTGAGCACTTAAATGCCACTTTACAACATATTACCAAGGATAGACTTTGCTGGCAGATGTCACTGGGAATGATGGAGGGGGCAGCAGAAAGAGGGTTGATAAACGCAGCAGCACTTTCCATGTGCAGATCCATGTGCATCAGCAATATAGAAGGCAAGAATTAAAAATAATCTCCTCTAATTTATGAATTACTCTTCCGTATACTTCATTTTTGTGCCAATTAGATCTTACAATAGATATTTGTACAAAAAGAGCTGAAGCTTTTCTGGGTCTCCAACAGTATTCAGGTAAAGATCTTTCTGATAACATAATAAATGTAACATCTAATTAACATTTTCAATTAATCTCTATTATCTAGTTTCAAAATATAAGAATTACCCACAAAAGATTTATGATTTTCTGTTACTGACTGAAACCACATTTTCCTCACTTTTTTTTCTTACTTTTTCTTGTAAATTTATAGTGTTTTATACCTCAAAAGATCTATTTTCAATTGAACATTAAGATACTTATCTTCACATTCTCGATCAGGGCCATATATAGTGTTCTGCAAATAATCAGCACACAGTTCCAAAACTTTGATTTTATTCCTATGCTTTAATATTTTTGTCATACAATTGATTAATGAAAATCTTTTTGAAATATGAAAAATGAGTCACTGTTTCTGATAAAAAGAAAACTGATTATTAGTTCCAAGAAATTCCAAAGTAACATTACTCCAAATAATCTTACTTAGCATCCTCATTAGTTAAGAGCAGCCTGGAGACAAAGCTCTTTGTGAACCATTATCATCTATTATCCAAACTGTTCTCTGACTCTCTCAATATACACACAGAAATTGGTGCCTGCAATTGTCTAACCCATAAAGCCAAATGTTATAGAACCTGGCAACACCCTGACTTTATATTGTCAATTTGAACCTTAGATCTCAAATGCGAGAAGAGACACCGACCATTTTTTTTATTTAGAGAAGTGTTGCTTTGTAGCTTAATTAAAGCAATGTCTGACAGTTCAGAAGATGAGAATTTGCTTCTCCTGCAAGGTCTGACAGCATCCTCAGCTCCAATGTGATAATGCAACTTAGGCAAGAAACAGTGAAACCTGACATTAAACATTAGCCCCTAGCTTTGCAAAATTCAGACTTTAATAGCCTTACCTTTCTTTTATTTCCACTAATTTATTTAATATAAATATGTGACTGCCAACTGAGTAAGAATGTGTATCTAGGATCGTTTAACTGAAATTTTGATAGACTTTAAACAAATGCCTGAAATGAGCTTTATAACTATTAGCAAACACCAAGAGCATTGTTTTTATATGGCAACCCACTGTACTTTAGCCCTATTTTAGGGAGTTCGTACACATTCACAACTAAATGTCAACACAATAGTAACTCAACTATAATTCAAGTGGCTCAGGAATTTTTCAACATTTTGTAGGGTTTTCTTTTGTGGTTTTTTGTTTTTTTAATTAAAACCAGCCATTTTGCTGAATGAAGAACTTTTATTGAAAGTTGTCAACTATTTTTATTGTAAAAAAAAAAATAGTTCCTTGCATCTGTAGTAGAATTATTGGTGCAAACAGGTATTACAACAAGGAAAAGAACAGGGGGAGGAGGGGAACCCCAAACCAAAACAAAAACAACCAAAGAAAAAATGGAAAAAGGAGATAATTTAAACAAAAAAAAAAAAGGGGGAAAGTAAGTACACATTTAAGATTAAGTTCTCTGGGGCCAAACTTATCCTCCAGCTCAAGGAAAATAAGAACTCGGACCACAGATCTTAAAACCTCAGTTTAAGGGCCAGTGTTAAAGACACATCTCTGCCAGGTTCAGAACAGAGACAAGTGGCAAATACGCATCTGACAGTAAGACTTGCCTACACCTGGAAGTTGTTTTATGTCTTGGTCAGGTTAAGCAACATAATGTATTTTACATAGATTCTTCTATCACACCCTTCAGTGTAACACAGTTTAAAGCAGTGGTTTCTTCCCTCTGGCATGTACTACAGAAATAAATATGAACTTCCATTCACCCTAGCTTATATGAGATGAGAAGAGACATTCTTCTCTAGTTTCCATACAAAGAATATGCATATCAAAAATTTTAGTCCTTTCAGGTGTGACTAAGAATACCTTAAGGATACACTCTGGCAGAAATACTGTCATTTACTTCCAATTGACTACAAAGGATGATACGAAGGAGCGATCCTATGGAATAAACAATTAATTTTATTCCTTTTCACCTCCAGCTAACTGACACACTGGAACACTGGAGAAAAAAAAGAAACAAAAAAAGGAAAAGAAAGGGGAGGGAATTTTTTCTGTTATTTCTGTTACATCTGTTCTCAAAATAGATTTAATATTTCACCTTCCTTGGTTTCCCAAATTCTGTGGTTTTCTAGACTAAGCTTCAGCTCACTCTGAGCTTGCCAGCTGTTGCAGCGTGACTCCTGGAACTCCAGCATGCTTTTCTGTTTTCCAGAAACAACAACTGGAAACAATGCTGCAGGCAAATTCTCTGGGGTATCTGCCACCCCCATAACTGAGAGGCACACAGGAACCTGTGGTTCCTGTCAAGCCTGAAGAGTCAATCTCTGGGCCATACCAAGTGCTAAAACACCTGGCAAACGCCAGTGAAGTGTAAAAGGTGGAAATATCGCTGGGACTAGATTTTATCACACCACTAATACTGCCTGGCATGGCACAGACACAGTGAATGAGCCCTTGACTCTGCTTATTCCAGTCCCTTCCACAAGAAAATAATTGATTGGTAGCAAGTTGTCAGCTCGCTATACACTGCAATTCTGGCCAGTCCTAAGCTGTCAGTACAAGAAAGCAAAAAGTCCATCTTCCTTACTCTCCACCCCTGTGTAGCTTGATGAGCAGCAGAAATTAGCCTTGCTTTAAATGCCAGACAGCACACAGATACATGTGGCTGTCACTGGAAATACACGTTCAAACACTACTAGGTTTTCTCAAAGAAAGTTCTCTTCCCTTAACATGCATGGATGGAGAAAGAGGCAAGATTTAATGTGAGATTAAATTATAATAAATTCAGCATAATTGTTTTTTTAATTAAATACTTTGCTTATCAGGAATGCAACTAAGGATAAAAATCATAATGAATCTCCATTCTCTGCTGCATGCAATTCCTTGGTAGAAAAGTATCCAATGAAAATGAAAATGAGAGATGGAAGCTGCTCAAGAACGCTGAAGGCATGCTCTTTTGCTGCTTCTTATTCAGTAAAAGCTGTCAAAAATCCACATCCTCTGATGTACTTGCATTTAGCACAGGGGCTTGTCGATTATTTATCACAGAGAGTTCTGTCAGACTGGGATTAAGACGTCCTATAATTCCCAAGAGGGTAATTCATCATAACACAATATAGTGTGTGAATAATGGACACCCACAAAAGGCTCAGCTGACATGATGGAAGTGAATGATAGGTGAATTGAGGTCACAGGCTTGATGTGAAGACATCAGACAATGCATACCCAGGCTGTCAGTCAGCTATTAAAAAGGAGAAAGTGCATGAATATGAAGTAGCAAACAAACAGACTGGCTTTTGTTCCATTGTTCCTAACAGCTCAAAGAAAATAGATGCTGGAGCTAATGAACACATCCACACTATGTGCCAGTGCACTTCTACAGTGGCTGTTTCAGCTCCAGGTCAGACAGAAATATCCTCTATATGTTCCAGTTATGGATTAATAAGGGGTTTTCTTTTGCTAGTGATAATGTGGTTTATTTCTGCCTTTTTCCGCTCCTGATGTATTTAGAATCATAGAATTGTTTTGGCTGAAAGAGACCTTTAAGATCATCAAGTCCAATCATTACCCCAGCACTGCCAGGTAACCAATAAACCATGTTCCTGAGCACCACATCTACATGTCTTTTAAAAACCCCCAGGGGTGGTGACTCCACCACTTCCCTGGGCAGCTTACTCCAGTGCTCAACAACCCCTTCTCTGAAAAAAATGTTTCCTAATATCCAATTTAGACTTCCCCAGGTGCAACCTGAGGCCATATCCTCCTGTACTATCATTTGCTAGTTGGGAGAACATACTGATCCCACGTTGCTACAACCACCTTTCAGGTGGAGATCTAGAACTTCTCCCCTAAGCCTCCCTTTTCTTCAGGCTAAACAACCCCAGGTCCCTCATTCGCTCCTCATAAGTCTGGTTCTCTAGACCTGTCATCAGCTTCATTGCCAATCTTCAGAAATGTCCCAACACCTCAATGTCCTCCTTGTAGTGAAGGGCCCAAAACTGAACCCAGGATTCAAGGTGCTGCCTCATGCAGTGCCAAGTACAGGGGGATGATCACTGACCATAAGAACCATGTTTCAGTAACAAACAGCATTTTAAATCAAAGCAAGTTTACATTACATATGCTTTGATTTACTACCTGCTTTACTAGTCTAGAAATATCATTCACTCTAAACCTTTCCTCAATAAATGACTAAGCAAATAAAGCTAGCGCCTGTCAAAAAAAGTTAAATGAAAATCTTGCCTGTGTTCAAACAAGGCTACAAAATTCTTGGTGTTCCCGTGAAGAGGACATTTCACAAAAGAGGTCACCTCACATCAGAAGACAATTTATGTTACTCCACTCCTAAATGTAATGCACAACTGTTTCCATTCAGGGCACTCTTTCTCCCTGACAGGTATTTTTGTCCAATAATAAAGATACTCTTTATCTTGCGTGCTACTTCCCACCAACAGAGATGAGAATAAAAAAAACCATTGCAAATACTATGTACAATTATTTGTAGGATCCATCTTTTGTTCTAATCCTGTCATCTCACTTCATCCACTTCTTGTATTTCATTGATTTTACCACCGGTACTAAAAATGTATTTAGAGATAAAGCAAATGCATATGAAAAATAACCTTATATTAATGTAAAGTCAAGTCTAGTCTAATCTACTCTAATCTTGGATTCTCAAAAAGTCTCTTTTTTCCGCTCTTACGTGAGTAGATCAGCCTACAAGCTAGGTGTGTCCATGTGTTACTCCTGTCTCCCAAATTACTGCAAATTCAACACAATTCAGTATCAATCATAAGTGGTAAAAAAAGTCCCAGCTGTGGCTTCTGCCGCTACCTTGCCTTCAAATATTCCTATATGTCACTCTTACATCAGAGCCTGCCTCCTCAATCTGCCTCTTGCCTAAAGATCCCTGTCAGGAGTCTCCCCAGCTTCCAGTCCCTCCTACTTCAGCTTGTAGAACAGTCCCAGCACTGAAGAAACAGCTCATTTTTGCAAAGACAGACACAGTTTTTACCTGTTCAACCACTCACAATTCTAAGGCACAAAAGCTCTAACTCATCCTGAGTATTCAGGAATAATTAAGCACCACATCCAGTGCTCAGAAAGCCAGTTATATGAATTATACTGTGACATCTTTTTCTCCCTGGGTTTAATTTAAGATCCTAAGTTTCCCCCAGTGACTGCATGCTAGCAAACCCCTAGTTTTCAGAGATCATGAAAAATACAATAAAGCTTTGCTGTACTGAAAAGTCAATTGTTATTGGGTATTTTCACTTTCCTTATTAAATTCTTATTGTGTAAAAGCAGAATTACAGTGCAGTTTTAAAACTCAAGTAAGAATGAATATAATGAATAGTTGAGCATTGAGTTATTTTTACCCCAAGGACCAAGGAACTCAATTTTTTGCTTTGTTTATATGGCTAATATTTTGTGGATAACCCTCTTTCTATTTATCGAGATATATACCTCTTTATTGACATACCTATATTAGCAAATAGCATTTTGCAGTGGAGCAGGGAAAGACAGTCCACCTGTAGAGTGAAGCAGTTGGTGTTGAGATCCTGCATCTCCATTACATGTCTGTGCAAGCTGACTCTGAACTAGCTGTAGACCTGTGAAATTCATGTCTATCAGGAGTTGGAAAACTTTAGAGGTACTCCTAGACATCTCATTCTCTCAATTCCCACCTCCTTCTCTACTGTTGGCTAATTTAGCCAATGTTATTCTCAACACATACCATATCTACAGAGCTCCAGCTCAGACTATTCACTACTCATGATTAACAGTGCTAGAACAATACTCATACTTAGGTTGCCAAGTCAAATACTAAAAATCAGGACAAGATCGTAAAAGTATATTTTTCCCCTTATACTAAGAAAACTAGATATTTATAAAAAAATACAAGTATATAGATAATCAAGCAGAAAAAAACACTTGAAAAATGGACTTTCACCCATAAATTCCCCTTCTTCAATACTGTATTAAACACTATTTCACTCTGAGTCATTTTGAAATTCACTCAGGGCTGGCAAAGTATTTGCTCAAGTCTCAAATGTCTCCTCTCCCTCTGTTCTGCCCTGGTGTGGGCAGATCACGACACCTGGTAAGGACACGTGAAGTATTGTGTCCAGTTCTGGCCTGCCCAGTTCAAGAGAGACAGGGAAATACTGGAGAGAGTCCAAGGAGAGCTACAAGGATGATTAAGGGACTGGAACATCTCTCTTACGAGGTAAGGCTGAGAGCCCTGGGGCTGTTTAGCCTGGAGAATAGAAAGCTGAAAGGGGATCTGATCCATGTTTATAAATACCTGAAGGGTGGGTGTCAGGAAGACGGGACCAGTCTCTTTTCAGTGGTGCCCAGCGACAGGAAAAGGGGCAGTGGGCACAAACAGGAACACAGGAAGTTCCACCTCAACATCAGGAAAAGCTTTACTGAGAGGGTGAGGAACAGGCTACACAGGTCGGAGTCTCCTTCTCTGGAGCCTTTCAAGATCTATCTAGACACATTCCTATGTGGCCTGCCCTAGGTGAACCTGTTTTGGCAGGTGGGCTGGGCTAGATGATCTCCAGAGGCCTCTTCCAACCCCTACCATTCTGTGATTTACTTTCTCTCTGCTCAGTAATCCAATTCTCAAAAAACTAAACTGATATTCAAAAATGTTCAGAAATGTCAATTAGGTGTTACTTGGTTCCACATAAGCAACTACCTAAGTAAAACCAAGATAACAAACAAAAATTCAACCATCACATTGTGGAATAGACTGCTTAAAAAAGGAGAGCATATTATTTTCTATGACAGTAGCAGATTTAATGTATTTTTTTGTTATTTATCTAGTCTATAAAGACAAGCTTTCTATCATTCTGTAGCTGACATTTCTACATATCATTTGGATTTAGTGATAAATGTTAAAAGTAGTTGTATATGAAGTAGAAAAAATAGCATAGTTTTACATTATTTTCTAGTTACTTCTACAAATCTGAGTTATTAATTATTTATGTTTTTGAAATGTTAGTGAAGCAGTCACCTCCAACTGAATTTCAATTGATTAATGGTAAGCTTACATTTAAGCATATCTACGTCCAAGTACATATACATTGGAACATAAGTCAGGAAATTACAAAAGAAAGACTTATATGCCTGACATATGGTACAACATTCCTGAAAGGAAGAGAGCAAATTTTAATGCAGATGAGCTTAAAAAGATCTTTTATGTAAATGCATGTTTGTAATAGCAATGGCTGCATAAATGAGGCAAGTGAAAAACTCTACAACATCATATGAAGTAGTACTTTGTATTTTTATGTGAAAAAGATGTCAATGCTGTGACCACATGGACCTATAAAGAACAAGAATAAAACAAGCACTGTGACGAAAGTGTGAATCCACTCAGATGAGATATTAATAAACTTTACTTTGTTCTGACATGGTATATACCATCACACACTCAAAATCCAGCAATGCCTGAATTAAACTTACCTTTCCAGGAGTCTCTTTTTCATAAGTGTTGATGTTAGTAAGGTCAAGCAAGAGAACCAGGAAGAAACCTGGATTAGAGCACTGGTACCTTTTGTGAACTGAGCCCAAACCAGGGGAAGAAGATTTAAAACTGAAGCCACTTTATGGTTTACAGCAGCCCGAGAAGATCTGACTAGGTGTAAGAGTTAAGACATACTCCAGCATGACTATGTAGAACTGATCATAAGTAATCTTTTCCGGTCCTTTGTCACCTATTAAGACTTACACAAGCATAACAACAGGCACATTCAAATGCCATTCCTCCCTTCAGTACTAGTTTTATTTTCCAAAAGCACAAGAGAAAAAGGCTTTGAAGATAAAATCTTATCTGTTTCTAACACGAAGATAAAAATGGCTTCTTCCAGCTTTGTTCCTCAAAATGACTAAGCAACTTTTGTCTAAAAGTTTAAAAAAAAAAAAAAAGGCAGCCTGAGTCAACCGTAGGGACAAAGTTCAGAAAAAATGGTTAAAATTTCTGATAGAAGTAACAAAAAATAGATTTATATCATGAAAATAATTGTCAGTACTTCAAAACCGGCACACCTCACTGTAGAATGACAACTGCAGACTTGCTCTGAATTGCTACTTGAATACACTGAATTGATATTGAAAAGGAGGAATATGCAACAAAGGCACAACTGGTTTTGTCACATTTACCTTCAAAATCTTTATAGCTCTTTTCATTCTCTGAGTAACTATCATGGAATTTTAACACAAACACCTGAGTTCCATCAATTATAGTATGCTAAAATACTTTATATTTGAAAAATTCACATTCACAAAGAATTACATCTGCTATTCTCTTTTAATAGTCATCCTGCCACCTCCTGCCCCCAGTTAGGAAAGCTGGGCTCTTTTCTTTATTTACCCAGGTAAACCCCAAGTAGATCTACTATGTTCATAGTCTTCTTTACATTTCTTCTATAATAGAATCATAGAATGGTTTGGGTTAGAAAATATCCTTGTAATAAATTCTTATATTGTTTTTTAAACACAAATTAAATGCATTCATAACTAAATTATGAAGAACTATTACTTAATGGAAATTCTGCAGGTCTGTACTGGTTAAAGCAAAAGCTGGTGTAGCCTAGAAGCCTCTCTCCGAGAGGAATGAAGCTCCTGATCTAGAATTTGTATCTGCATCACCGTACTTCATAGTCTTTGAAAGAACAGCTTTTTTAACCCATTTATATTTTGACATCTGCAACAACCTACAATCTAATTGTGTTCAGTGAAGAAATATCAAAATATCTTTTGTTTGATTTAGACAAACACAACACAATAATTTCATGTGATGCTTCCTCCTTCTTAATACTAGAAAAAAAAAAAACCCTATCAAATCATTTCAAAGTCATTTCCCCCATGTCATTTTTGAAATTGGCTATTCTACCATAACCTCCACAACCATCTCAGTCCTACTTCTTGCAAACTGAAATCCAAGCCTATCGCATCTCCTAAGCAAACACTTTTATCTCAGTTTTACAGGAAAGGGTTTGCAACAAATCATTACAAGTTCTGATTGGACTAGATTGCCTTGAGAGGTCCCTTCCAACCCAATACATTCTATGATTCTAAATCCATCTTCTTATTGTGTTGTAAACGGCCATAGAAAATCATTGGGAAGCTTTGCCACTCCTAGCCTACCATCTTCATTTCTGACAATTTCCTACTTCAAGTCCTTCACTGCTTTGAAATGACAGTATTTCCAGAATACAATACTATTCAACTGGAATGGAAGTATTTAACCTTCTGGAATGGTGGCTGGCTCTAGACAGCCCTGCTTGAGCATGGGAGTTAGACCAGATGTCCTCTAGAGGTCCTTTCCAACCTCAACCATTCCATGATGTAACTTCAGGTTAAGATACTTTGATTTAGGTATTCATCCTCATCTAACTTAAGTAGAGCTATAACCAGCATAGTCATTAGTGTCCAGTTAACACTTCACCTGAATGAAGGTGTCCACCTAAAAGTGAGCAAAATGGCTCACTATAGTGAATTTAGATATCTATACCTGAAGCTGGATCTAAGTGTCAGTAATAAATTCTAAACATAAATCTAGAAACATAAGCCCACAATACTCTGCAAGAATGCACGGGGATTACTTAAATCCCATGTGTAGTCCACATGTAGATCTCTGGTTTTGTTCTTGAAAGAGATCAATGTCAGATGATAAAGATTGCTGCTACAGAGCTAGAATGAATAAGAATATAATTCTGATGGTTAGTTTTTGGCTTGGTTTGGATTTTTTAAGGTTATAGCTCCAGGGCAGAAATACAATATTTTTCTCTCTTTTTGGTGAATTTCTCTACTTTGAGAGATTTGGGTCTTCTGACAAGATTTAGATTCTATATTTTCTGCTTTGTGAATCTAAGAGGTAATATTGATCTGTGCCTTGAAAGTTTACTCTCCCTAACAATACTTGGTATTTGTCATTAAGCCAAGACCATTTGTCACTTTCTTTCACTAAAAGGAGTTATCTTCTGAACATTTCCTTTGTTGTTTAAGGTCTAATATAACTATTGATTTATTGTCAATACATCATATCTTCACTCTTAATGGAATCTATAGACTTTATTATTCCTTGTTCTTTTCTTTAATTGTCATCTATGGAAGTTACAAACAGCCATTCTACCTTGCACTCACCTCTGAAAGGCAAAGGGCTGTTGTGATAACAATGACAGTTATTTATTTTCTTACTCCTGTCTTTGTGTTTAGACATCTTTTCCCTCATAATGTATAACGGATCCCTTTCAGGAGCTAGAAGATTTGCTTCTGAAGATGCTATTTTGTTTGCTTATTAAAAAAAAAAATTCTATTAAAACAGAGGGTCAATTCCAGTCTGATTTCAGGAACCGCAAGACAATTTGTTTGGAAGGGACCTGTGGTGGTCACCTGCTCTGGTCCCCACTCAAAGTAGGGTCAACTTCAGTTAGACCACATGGCTCAGGGTTATATGCAGTTTATTTATCTCCAGGATTGAGATTCTAAAATACATCTGGATAACCTGTTCCAGCAGTGACTATCCTTTTTCTTAAAATAATTTTTCCTAACATCTAATCACAGTTTCTCATGGTGCAAGTTTTATCCATTGCCTCTTATCCTTTTTCTGTGAAAAAATTCAACAGTGTATTGAAAATGAAAGAAACCGCATTTCAATAAATACTCCAAATACATTAAAAATCCACATTAAGCAAAAAGCATCAAGGAAAGCAAGCTTGCCACTTTGTGTGTATGTACCTTACATGGTACCTTCCATAACATTATTTTAAGAAGTCACCTCCCTCTTATCCGCAATGTCAAAATATCCTATTTTATTGAATTAAGTTTCTTTGATTCTGAACCCTTTAAGAAGTCTAATTAATTACATAAGCTATCATAAAACTACCATTCTAGAAAAAGCAAATACCGGTTTCATGAGACTTACTTATTTCAATAATAGCAATATATTACTCTTAAAAATGTCAAGAAAATTAAAATAAGTTTGAAACGTGAAAAACAGAATAATCAAGAGAAAAACTGGAAGTATTCAGACAGAGGTCTTCAGAGTATGTCTGTGACCATTTCTCCACTGTAGGAACAGACATGAATCTTCTGTTTATCCCAATTAAAATTTTATGGACAAGGTCCTTGAGATTTCTCTATAATTTGCATTTGTCATTTACTTGGGGTATTTTGAAAAAATATATTTGAAAATAATATTTAAGGTTCTGATACAACACTTGCTGAAATTCGCCATATGGCTTCATGTAAGTTTGAGACCAAGTATATGTACAGAGTAATCTAAGTAAACCCAACAAGTTATGTGTAAAATTATGGTAACTGTC
>JAVSBS010018761.1:0-11216 GCA_033124195.1 Coracias cyanogaster | reverse complement strand
CAGAGCCCCCCCCGGCTGCCCTGACCCCCCAACGCCACCGACCCTCAGCCACCGACCGCTCCAGCAGCGCCGACGACTCGCCCAGCTCCGAAGGTGGGTGTCCACGGCCGGCCCCGTCCCTGCTGCCCCGCGGAGGGGGACGGGGGGACCCGACCTTCCCTGACCCCCCCCCCGGCTCTGTCCCCGCAGCCTTCGTCTCCAGACGCGCCAGCGCCGAGGTGGTGCGAAGACACAAGCGGAATTACTTCTATGACAGGTAGCGCTTGGCCCCGCTCTGCCGGGAACCACCGGCCCCAACCCAACCCCACGTTCAGGAGGGTCTCCCCCACTCCGTGGGGCCGGGGACCCTCCAGCATCCCCCCATCTCTCCCCAGCAGCGTCTACGGGGCCGTGCGGGACCCGCTGGAGGCTCGGCGCGAGGTCTGCGAGTTCAACCCCGACTGCGACGAGCTGGCCGACCACATCGGCTTCCAGGCCGCTTATCGGCGCTTCTACGGCCCCGTCTGACCCCCGCCATCGCCACTGCCGGGGCTGAGCGCAGAGCACCGGCCCCCCCCTCAACACCCCCCTTTAACAGCCTTTTCTGATAACCGCGGCAAGAAATAAATGCAGAAATGGTGCTGCCAGCTCTGGCCTCAACTGAGGGCATGGGGTGAGGGTGCACTGGGAAGTACTGGGAGTCACTGGAGGGCATTGGGAGACACTGGTGGGCACTGGGAGGTGGCTGCTCACCGGTGCAGTGGAAGTGGGCAGGTGTCAGGCTCTCGGGCGGGCGGGAGGTGCAGAGAAATCCATGAGGAGCAGCAAGAGCGAGTGGGAGCAGCACCCAGGCACGGCCTCGCTCCAGCAGCAGATGAGGAGCTGGGGGCGGTGGGTGAGCAACGGGCAGCGACCACCTGGGAAGCCCCTGGGGACCCTCCTGGCGGTGGCCCTGAGACCCCCCGACTCACGGGATGCTGGTGTAGCGAAAGGGGCGCGCGAAAGCCGCTTCCGCAGCATCTTGCTGAGCTGCGGCCGCTCCAGCTCCAGGGGCTCTCCAAGGACTCGCACCCCAATGAGCAGGAGCTGAAGCGCTGGAAGCTCCAGGGGCTCACCAAGGTGTCACATCCCAACGAGCAGGACCAGGAGCCCCAGCTCTGGAAGGTCTGGAAGCTCCAGGGGCTCTCTGAGGACTCGCACCCCAACGAGCAGGACCAGGAGCCCCAGCTCCTGGCCAGACTCTCACAAAGCTTTATCCTGCTTCAGTTTTGCAGATGAACCCTCAGGTTCATCTCCAGGGCGAGGGACGTGGGTCAGACCCACACCAAGGGGGCAACGCTGCCGAAAAGGGAGCGCGGGGGGCTTGTTACGGGGCAGGCGGCACAACCGCGGCCCCCGCCGTGGCCACCGGCGCTGGGCAACCTCGCGAGCTGGCAGAGGCGTCTCCAGCAGCCCTGGGGACGGGGCCGCAGCGACAGGGCCCTTTTGTGCCGCCGCATTGGGACGCAGGACACGTCTCGCCCCTTGGCCCGCGGCTCGTTCTCGCAGCACCAAAGGCCGGATTCGCCCTTTCAGAAGCTCCTTCTTGGCCTGTCCTGGTGCTGGGAACGCAGAGAATGGGAGTGGGAAGGGGAATGACGCCGGTGCTCGACGCACTCTGCTAGTGCAGCGAATAAAGGAGTTTTGGTGTCCGGGAATACAGAGAATGGAAGACTTTTAATTATTTTTCCCCCTATAAACACCCACCTCAGCTCCCCGCGGTGCCGGAGCCTGGCCCCGGCCCTCCCCGCGCCCGGCTCTGCCCCCAAAGCCCCTGAAAGGCACCAGGACTCGATGCCTCCCGGTTACACCTTCCTGAAGACGTCCCCTTTCCACAGCAAGAGGGAGAGTTTGAGATTCAGAAATTGTTGGTGCTGAGGGTGGTGAGAGCCTGGCGCAGGCTGCCCAGAGAGGTGGTGGCTGCCCCATCCCTGGAGCCATCCCAGGGGAGGTTGGACTCTGAGCAACCTGCTCTAGCTGCAGATGTCCCTGCTCCCTGCAGGGCGGTTGGATGAGATGAGCTTTGAAGGTCCCTCCCCACCCAAACCATCCCCTGACTCTGTGTCGAGGAAGGGATCTCCTACACTTCATCCTCTCCTACCCAAACCCAACCCCGGCTCCATCTTCCTTCACCCAAATCAAAACGCTCCGAGGAGCCGTGAACGGACGAAGGTTTTTTTGCCTGAAAAGCAGAAAGTTTGGTCCAGGCGCAGGTCTGAGGGTGGATCCACGTCTCCAAAACGTGCCCTCCCCCGGGAGACGCGCGGGTGGGGCCGGCCGGAACCACCACACCACCAGAGCTACAAACATCTCGTATTTATTAAGCGAGTCAACGTGTTGGGATCACAGTCAGACACGTGCCGTGAGAGCCCCGAGCTCCTCCTCGTCCCGTCGGTCCCCCCGCGAGAGCCCCCCAAGCACAAATCCCCAGGCTGGGCTTTTTTTGTGTGTGTGCTACGAAAGGAGGACGGAGGGAGAGGTGATTGTCCCTCGCCTGGAGCCAAGCAGCAGCCCCCTCCCTGAGGCAGGGCCGGGGCCCCCCTCCTGCCCCTCTTCATCCTCGCAGCCACCCGCTTCTCCCCACCCCTCAGAAAGGACAAACAAAAGTTAAAATGGAAGTTGCAAGTGAAAATGGAAGGCGGTGGAGGAGGCATCGAGGCGAGCGCGGGGAGCGGAGGGAAGAGGAGCCTGCGGCGGGACCGGGGCGTCCTCTTTACCCCCCGAGACGTCCATCGACCCTCCATCACGGCCACGCCTGCTGCAGGACACACTCGCTGTCACCTTCCCTGCGTCCTCTCCGCAGTGCTGATATCTCCCACTTCAGCTCCAAATAAACACTCGGGTCCTCCAGCCCAGCCTCGCGTTCCGGAGGGGACGTGGAGCTGGAGGGACCTTCCAGGTGCCTTTGGTGGAAGGTTCCCATCCCTCGTCCCTCAGCCCAGAGGTACCGTGGGCTGGACGATGCCACGGGGCAGTTCGGATTCCCCAGCAAGGGGCTTTTTCCTCCTCTCCAGGGGTGCAGAACCTCCAGGGAATATGGAGACAAGCCCTCAGGAGCCCAGGGTGCTCCTCAGGATGGTTGCAAGGGCAGGGAGGAGCAGCCCTGGAGAAGCAGCTCCCAGCCGGGCGGGCTCGGGGCAGCTCAGCACCAGCCCCTTGCTACAGAAACGTCCAGTTCATCAACTCCTGTTCTTCAGCTGCCCCCGACCAGTCATTGCTCCGCTTCAGGACACACGCGGAGCCTGGGACCCTCTGCTCCCACCCAACCTCCCCCAGCTCCCAGCTCCCATCCCGGGGAGCTCTGGGAACCCAGGAGCCCCCGTGAGCACTCCGCTGTGGGGGCCGAGCGTTGCTCCTGCTCCTCTCATCTCTACGTGGGAGCTGCGGGAACAGCGCCCGGCTCCTCCCGGCTTTGGTTTCAGCCAAGCAACACTCGCTCCTCTACCAGTCGCGGCCAGAAGGGAAGGACAAAGAAAAGCCGAGTCCAGCAGGTCTCCAGGGCTGGGAGCTGGGCTTCCACCCAGCGCGGGGCACGTGCCACCGAGGGGCAAGGGGAGGTGGCTCTTCTCCACGTCCCCACGTCGCTCTGGCTCATGGGCTGAAGGACCAAGTCCCACACGGCGACTCCCTTCCCTCTCCCGCCCCATCAAACACAAAGAACGAGCTGAACAAACGGCTTCCAAAAAATCTGCTGGAGGCAAAAGCGACCGACCACCTTCCCAACCACCTTCCCGACCCCCTTCCCAGCCCGTCCTGGGTCTCCAGGAACACCCAAGATGAGCCAGAGTCTCTGACCTGCCCCGTCCTTGGCTTAGCCTGGGAAAGCACCGCGGGTTTGGGGAGAAGCGGCTGAAGGATGAAGCTGTAGGGAAGCCCCATTCCCACCCCTCGGATCCCAAGGCGCGGATCCCGTGGGGCAGCTCCGGCTGCACCGAAAGCTCGGTGGCTCTCCCTGCTGCGCTGCGAGGGAACCGAGGTCGGGATAGAAACGAATCCTCTGGGACTTGCGGTGGGTTCCAGTTTTTACCCGAAAAGGAGGGACATCCCGCAGCGTCGCGCCGGGAGCCTGCGCAGGCTGGAGAACGTTCCTTGTCTCGCCTTTCGCGGCAGCTTCTGGCCGGCCCGTGAGACAAACCAGGAGGGTAGAAGACCAGAGGGTTTCTCCTTGGGTCCACACGGACGGGACGGCCCTTCCTCGAGTCAGGGAGCTGCGAAGCGGCCGCTCGGCCCATCACCCCCTGCTCCGCGTCGGTGGGTGGGACAACAGGCTGCTTGAGATGCCCTTGGGATGGAGAAAGGTCCCACACAGGTGACAGGAGGGATCGGCTCTTCCAGGTGGCACCAGCCCTGCCTTCGGGGGTGCTGAAGCGCTGGAGGGTGCTGAGCTCGGCCCCGGGCGGGACGTGAGGAGCGGGGAACACAAAGGCTCAGGTTCTGCCACCCTCTCGAGCACGGCGTAGCAGCAGTGGGGTGTCAGAACCACCAGCAGAAGAGATCATGGCTTTGAGATCCTCCTTCCTCCTCACCTCGTCGCGAGATCTTGAAGAAAATTAAAAAATAATGAAAGAAGAAAAAGAAAAAGAGGCGGCACCGGGTCCTTGGGCCGCGTCGGCTCCGCCCCAGGGTCACTGCGCTCGAGCCCCGTTGAATCCCCCGCGGCCGCTCGCCCCTCGGCCGCATCCTGCTCGTCTCCTCCAGGGTCTGACGCGGGAGCAAAGCGGGAGGGCCGGGGATGGAGGAGCCGCGTCCTGGTCCCCGCTCCCAGCTCTCGTTGCTCGTGCAGCTCGTCGGGAGAGCAGGGACGTGCCCCGAGCCCACGGGCTCCTCCGCGCCGAGCCCGCTCCGGGGGGGCCAGGAAATAAATACGCTTGTCCAAAGGAAAAAAGAAAAAAAAAAAAAATTATATTAAGAGCTTTCCCCCCCACTTTTAAATAGCCCAGTTGTTTCCTTTCCTCTCTGACGCTGGAAGCGCCTCCAGAACCCCACAGGAACTCCACGGTTTCTTTTTTGCGTGTAATATTATATATATATATATATATATAAAACCTAAGAATTAAAAAGGAAAAAAACCTCTTGAAAAATAATTAAAGGAGGGGGGGAAATAATAATTAAAAAAAAAAAACAAAACAAAAATCTGCTTTCCTGTCACCAGATCGCCAACCAAGAGCTAAACCCTCTTCGCATCGCCCGTCCCAAGCCGGGAGGGCTCCGGTTCTGCTGCGCTGGTTTGGTTTCACCGAGTCCAGGCTCCGGGAGCCGCCCGTGCCCGCGCCGGGCGGGGGCCGAGGGGAAAGCACCGACCACCCGCCCGTCTCTGCGGCGGGGAAAGGGCCCGAGCCCTGCCCGGCCGCGCCGAGGGGCCTCTCTCCTGGTTGGTGCCGTCGGCGACGTCCGGTGGGGAGCCGGGCGGGGGGTGGCTGTGAGCGTGCCCCGATGGGAGCGTTCTGGTTTTGGTTTGGTTTGGTTTTTTTTGGGGGGGAAAGTGGGTAATTTTTGTTATTGTTGCTGCCGCTGCTGCTGCTTCGTGTCTAAGTTGACGCCCGGATTTTTCGTTTCCTTCGTTCAGACCGCTGCACGTTCCGAGAGGGGGAGAGAAAGGTACACGGTGTTCACCAACCCGGCGCCTTCCCGAGCCTCAGCCCATCTCCTTCCACTGCTTGTAGAACTCCAGGACGTTCTTGATGTCCACGCTGGCGCTGGCGGCCGCCTGCAGGGCGGACTGCAAGCAAACAGAACGGGTCGGGTTTTTCTCCCCCCCGTCGAGAAGACTCTCCCCGGCACAACCCGGAGATTCCCGGCAGAGCTTTTTGGGGCTAAAAGGGCCAGTTCTGCCCCACGCTGAGGTCGCTCTGGCACATGGAGCCCACCCAGACGTGGAAACAGCTTCTCCTGCCTCCCCCAGGGACTTGGCACCACAAAAGCTCAACAAAGGAAGAGGCCTTTGAGGAAATGGGACTTGAAACCCCCCTGGATTCCCCAAATTCAGTTAATTCCCAAGGTGGGCAACATTAAAAAGGGATCATCTCTTGCCCATCACCCGGGTTTCAGGGCTGCCAGAGCTCAGCTCAGCCGGCCCCGGGCCACCAACCTGCATGGGCGCCGAGAACGCGCTCGGGTCCTCCAGCTGGAAGCCCGTGATGATGGTGACCATCCCCGTGGTGTCGTCCTCTCCGCCGCCCTGGGACACCGTCAGCTGCTTGCAGCTGTCCAGGATTTTATAGAGATTCCTGCCAAGGGAGGAGGGACAGGGGGGACAGTCAGAGGGGAGAGGGCTCGCTTGGGCCAACAGCTTCGCGCAGGCTCCGGAGGACACGTGGAAGGCAGGATTGTTCCTCTGCTGCCTGCTGAGGGCTCTTCTGAGGCCCTTCTCAGCACCAAGAGCTACAGGAGGAAGCCCCAAGACTCTCTCCAGGACATGTTATAGTCACTCCCACAGCACCCAACCCAGCCAGCTGCAGGATGATGGTCCCGGTGCTGAGCCCTCTCCCCGAAGCCACCTGCCTGCTGGGAACTGGGCTCAGACATCTCCAGATGGTGTAACCTTACCAGGCATCTAAATCTTGTCTCTTCAATTTATGCCTCTCAAAGCTCTTCCCGACATCCTTCTGGCAACGAATGTACCTAAGGAAAGATCAGAGTCACTGAGCTCACATGGAGTTGCACAGACTGAAGTCAACGCTCAACAGAAGGTCCACCAGGTGCTGAGGAACCGCTCAGATCAGCTCCCCTGTCATCGCTGCTGAGCTGCACCACAGAAGCCTCCCAGGGGATCTGCTCAATGCTGAGCAAGGGCCCATGGGGGGCAAGAGGATGGGGCCGGGCCCTGGTGGGTGCTGCACGTCCACCTCTCCTGGCAGCGGGGCTGACATTACCTCTTGGCACCGCGTCTTGGCGCGGGCAGATGGTGCCGCTCGGCAGCTCTCGGGCTGGGCTGCGTGTGGCCGAGCCTCTCCCAGCTGGTGCGGGCACCGGGCAGAGTCCAGCTGGGGCAGGTTGTCCCTCCCCGGGGGTGGCCTCCAGCCATGGCTGGACACAGGGATGGGTCTGGCTGGCTCAGGGACGAGGCTGCCTCTGGAGCGGGGCTCTACCGTGGCGCAGGGACACGCTGCGCCACGATGGCTCCAGCCGAGGGTAAGAAGGTGCCAGGGGTGGGGTGGCCACGCTGCTGGTCAGAAAAAATGGGGCAACCTCAACCCAGATGGGGCTGGCACCCACACGGTGCCCGGCTCGTGCGCCGCAGCAGCAGGTCCAACCTGGATTTCAAGCTCTCCCCTCCCAGCAAGATATCCCTTTGTCCAGAGTATGGTTGCACCTTCCTCCCTGCCCTCCTTCCTCCTCCTCACCTCTCAGGCCCTTCATTGCTGGGGCTGCTGCCCAGAGACGTGGGGCTGGAGCAGTTCCTGGTCTCAAGGATGGAGCGTGGCAGAGAAAGAGCCTCCAGCAGTGACTTTATTCGGGGATTTTGCCCAAATTCCTGCTTCATCAAGAATCACGCCCCAAGGCACAGCTAAAGGAGATGGGGTGACCATGGCCAACCATGGAGAGACGGAGACCCCTCCAAAAAACCCCAGGCTGTGATGGGGGCATGCTCCCAGCCCTGGGGATAACGGGACAAGCTCTCCCAGGAGAGCCACCCGCTCCTCTTGATTGACACCTGTCAATCACCTCCTGACATTGGCACTGGGCTCAGGCCAGTGTGTCCCAGCACCCTGGGGGACGTCCACTGGGAGGTCCTCACTGTCACCTGCGCTCCATCGCTGGCAGCCGGTCCCCAGTGTCACCAGGCCCTGCCCTCCTCGCAGCCCAGGGCCACCCAGTCACTGGCCACCACCCTGGGAGACGTGCAAAGGGACCCACCTTCATCACCCCATCGCTGCCCTCACCCCCACCAAAGCCCCGGGACCACCTTGTCCCCTCCTCGGTGCTCCCCCAAAGGACATGTCCCCCAAAGTGCCTGCTCCAAGGACACCTCAGGGTCTCACAGCATTAAAACCAGGGTTCTTCCAGGCATGGAAGACGTGGTTCCAGGAATCCCACCCCGAGGTGTCCCACCACTGCCCCAGCAGCACCCTGAGGTGTTGAAGGGCAGGGCTGGGTGTCACCGGCTTCATTTGCTTCACTGGGCAAGAGGAGGGTGCAGCTGGTGTCCCCGAAGGGCTGCGCCCAGGGGTGCTGCAGAAACCTGCCACCAAACAAGGGAGTTGTTGGGTGCCACCCTGAGTCACCCGGTGGCAGAGCCTTCAGCGCTGGAGGAAGCAGGGACACGAGGGGGTGGCATGTCCCAAACAATGGGGAGGGAGGAGAAGAGCCCCTGATACATCCCTCCAGCTGTTTGTGTAGGTCCTACATAGACGCTGTCATGGTGCACACAAGATCAGCCACGCGGAAGGACCCACCAGCCCAGTGGTTCTGGGGTCTGCGGCGAGCAGAGGTAGAGGGTGAGAAACGTGAAGCCACGACACGCTGGGTGGTGGTGGTGGGAGAAGGTGGGTGTCAGGGTGGGGGCACCTCGGAGGGCTCAGATGTTCTGGCAGCAGGGCGCCTGCTGGCCCTCCTGCTGCGTGGGCAGCACCCGGATGGGCTCGATGGTCGTGGTTGGGCCAAACTCCGACTCCGGCTGCCCCGTGATCTGCCTCTGGGACACCATGCGGTAGATCTCTGCCAGCAGAGAGGAGAGAGAGGGAAAAACACCCGGTGTGTTTCAGGAGGGAACCTACCCCCTCCCAAACCACACAGCTCAAGGGGCGCAAACACCCACATCTCCCCACCCAGGGGAGCAGGATCCCACCCCAGAACGTGCAGCCAGAGTTCCCAGTGGGATCCTGGGACGAGCATCTGAAAAATGATGCCCAAAACCATCTCCATCCCCCGCTTTTCTGGTTGCCCCTTACCCGAGAGGATGTTGTGGAAAGCTGTCTCCACGTTGGTGGAGTCCAGAGCAGACGTCTCAAGGAAGGACAGCCCGTTCTTCTCTGCAAGGACAGGGCCAGCTCAGGTGGGTGCCGTGAGCTGCAGCCACCCTGGGGTGGGACAGGGCAGGGTGGGGAGATACCTGCAAAGCTCCTGGCCTCATCGGTGGGCACGGCCCGCAGGTGCCGCAGGTCGCTCTTGTTGCCCACCAGCATGATGACGATGTTGGCGTCGGCGTGGTCCTGCAGCTCCTTCAGCCAGCGCTCGGCGTTCTCGTACGTCAGGTACTTGGCGATGTCGTAGACGAGCAGAGCTCCCACCGCCCCCCGGTAGTACCTGAGGGACAGGGAGGGGACAGGGTCACAGCAGGGCCCAGGGTGAGGGACACGGGTGGGGAGCAAGGCAACTCACGCGGAGGTGATGGCGCGGTACCGCTCCTGCCCGGCCGTGTCCCAGATCTGAGCCTTCACGGTCTTGTTGTCCACCTGGATGCTCCTTGTGGCAAACTCCACCCCGATGGTGCTCTTGCTCTCCAGGTTGAACTCGTTGCGGGTGAAGCGCGAGAGCAGGTTGCTCTTCCCCACCCCGGAGTCCCCGATGAGCACAACTGGGGGGGGCACAAGCACAGCGTCAGCCCAGGCCACCCATCCCAGTCCAGCCTGGCAGGGGTGGGGCATCTCCTCATCTGCCCCCACACCACATCCCAGCTCCGTTTCCTTCAGGGACAAGCCACCAGGTGAAGGGGCTGCAGCTGCGAAGCTGCATTTGAGGAGCAAGACCAGCAGCCTCTGCTCGTCCTGGTGGCTCCACAGATACTTGTGAATAACCCCAAGAACATTCCTGCCATCGTCTGGATGTTCCCAGGGGTTTCCTTCCCACAAAACGGGTGGAAAACCAGAGCCAGGAGCTGTGTGGAGCCAGCCCGGCCAAAGAGGCCAAGGAGAATTGGGTCTCCTGCTTCCAGCCCAAGCTCCAGCCCTGAGGACACACAAGAGGACTTAAAGACTGGTCTGAAAGGAAGCATCCTCTGCCTCCTCCTCCTCTGCTGCTACTGGTCCAGCCTGTGAGCCAGGAAGTCCCTGGGTGTGGGGTAGTTAAGCGCATTTTCTGCCTGTCCCAGGTCTGGCCGGTTCCTGTAAAACCTGGTGCAACAGGCTCTCGAGAGGTTTATCACGCAGCTCCCCTGTCAAGTTTGTTGAGTTTATGACTCAACAGCTTTTGATTTTCGGTTTTTTTAGTTCCCCCAGCTCTGACGGTTCATTCTCCAGGTGCACTCAAACCCGCTTCACCTCTCCCACCCTCGTGGGACCGAGCTTAGAGGACTCTTCTCCCCACCAGGATCAGAAAAGGGCAGGGCTGAGGTCACAGCCACCCAGGGACCACTCTGGGGAGAACGTTGGAGCAGCACCACCAGCAAGGAACCACCACAAAGCCCAGACAGCACATGGAGCAGCTCGCTGGGGTCACCAAGGGCAGCTGGAAGGCACCGGCGCAGCCTCAACAGAGGGAAGGGTGGAAGAGTCACCTCCCTTGACCTGCTGCCCACGCTTCTCTTGATGCAACCCAGGAGACGGTTGCGCTCACAGCCCAGCAGCCAATGTCCTCCTGGGGTGTGTGTCCAGGTTCGTTCCATGGGTCGTTCCATGGTTCTCCATGTAGCACTGAAAGCCGCTGAGGAGGCCCCGGTGGAACCTCCTGGTTCCCGGAGGAACCTGCTGGTGATGAGCCAGGTTCGTTAACGCTTCCTGAGCGTCACCACTTTGCTCTGGGCTTGGTGTTTAATCAACGGGAAGTTGCCACTTCCCCCGGCTCAACCGCCACATCCCCCATCCCGGCAACATTCTCCAGCTGCCTCCGGCCCCAGGCTCCTCGGTGCTGCCGGGAGCCGGTGCCAGGCACAGCCAGGGAAAACTGAGGCACGAACCTGCCGTGATGTCTCTGAACATGCAGCACGAGCAGTTTAAAGCCAAGACCGCTGGTGAAACATCCTTGACACATCATGTACCAGCCCAGATGGGATGGGAACACCCGGGAGCTTCCCGGAGGAAGGGTCCAAGGAGCAGCCGTGCCCAGGGCTGGTTCTCATCCATCCCAAGCCCCTCCAGCAGCATTGAGGGGCCTTCCTGAGAGCGCAGCTGGAATTTGCAGCGTGCTCTGCATCAGGCGAAGGCAGCTGATGCTCCCACCTTGGTGGGAATCAGGATAACGCTGCTCTGGGCAGTGACCATCTCCCGTTGGGCCACCCAACCCCAGAGAGAGCTGGCCCAGCTCCGTGCCCCTAAAAATCC
>JAVSBS010018759.1:79374-93412 GCA_033124195.1 Coracias cyanogaster | reverse complement strand
GTTATATTTTGATATAATTGAATTCTTGTTTTGTCCTATCCTCCCTGTTGTTTCTAATTCTCCTTAGGGAAGGGGGAATGAATGGGTGGTCGTGGCGTCCTTTAATATCGTAATATCTCCATAGAGTAAAAACGGTTTTATGCTAATATATTTGGTATTAAACTTCCTGAATACTCGTTGGTCTCTGTAATTGCCTATGAGCTTAGTGGGAAGTATCTCGCTTTGCCTTCGATCCCTTTCCCCTTTGGGAAGCAGTAAGGATGTCTTGCGGTCCGGACTGCGACAATGGGACTACTAATGGTTATATCCATCTCCTTCCTGTACTAAAGCAATATATTTGGGGATGTCTGGAATAAAGCATAAACAAAATAAGCAACTGCTTAAGGTAAGCTGCATATAACTACCCGCTGAGACTCATAGAATAAAGTCCTGTTTGTATAACTCAGTAAAAGTGAGTTATTTTGCTCCCATATTTGAGGATACCTATGATTATTATTATAACATTTCTATTCTTTCATATATTGCAGAGAAGTTTTCTTCTTCATCTGGAAACACAGGCTGGTTAACATTGTTCAATGAGTTGTTTGATCTAGCCAGATATTACAGATATTGTGTTATTTATGGACATCTTTCTTCTTTCATCATGTAGACATGTTATTAATTTGTGTTAATAGTCCTTGACACAGGTGTACAGGCCTCATAGTCAAATAAATACTTAAGGAGAGTTCTGAAGTCAGGTGTTTGAAATGAGTTTTAAATGTTTTGCATAAATCTGAATGGTAAATAAAATCATACTCATTTAGCTATATCAAGATAATGGCAGCCTATGGAAGTGATACTTTGGCCTCTACTCAGATTAAAGTTTATTTTAGAAAGAAGTACTTTTATAAAATAAATTCTTTTGAGATTTTCAGGTCTGACCTTGCCTTGAGGCTTTCTATCTGAATGCTTTTGAAAGACACGGTTTTTCATCCTGGCTTAAATCTGTAGGACGGAATACAGCCCATTGGCTTAGACTTGATTTTCACACTTTGCTCCCACACGCTGACATACACACAGACACATATACACAGAAAGGTTGGATTAATTCCTTATATTAAGAAGCTCTGAGAAAGGTATACTTTCTGCTATTTTAAAGGAAACATTTTAGCGAATGTGAGTGGCAAAAGTAATATTAGTTCAATGTCATAGCATCTTAGCAGGCAGGCCATGCCAACTGGAGCCTGACTTTTGCAGTTGCAGCTCAGAGGTCTACAGACAAAAAACTGCAAGGATGTGAAAAGAGGCCAGCCTTGAGATTCACATTTGAGTTAGAATCTTTCCTTAGGTTGAAGGTGTTTGGCTTTTCTAGCTTTTGCTTTGCAGTTCTCCAGTAGAGCTTGATTTTGTTTGCTTTAGAAATACAAGATTTATTTAAAGCAGATGGGACTGGAAACTCCAGCTCCACTGAGCATGAATCCTCAACACAGGGGCTTAAGCAATCCGCTCCCTAATAAAAGACTTTAGATTAAGAATGTCTTTCTCAAAATTACTTTGATGGTTAAAACAAAATTTATTTTTAAAATGTGATTGTCAATTTCTGTTAGAAAGTTAAATTCCAAAGAATAGTAGGCTTTTCTGGGACGTGGTAGTAAATTCACAATTCCTCTTTAGGCATTAAGAAAGATCCTCCTGAAAACAGATCCTGCAGCTGTGACAATATGAAAGGAGTGCATAAGAATATGATATGACTGCTTGTATAAAGGACTAGTTAACAAGTTCTAAATTAGAAATAAAGGAATCCTAAGAAGGTATGGTGGCTTGATTTGCTTCTGACAGTGAGACCGTGAGAAAATGTTCTAAAATTAGTCTTACACTCAGTTCCCTATGTTTATTGCTGATCTTTAACATTTGGTTTAGGAAACATTCAATCAAAATTCAGGTTCATTTAAAAAAATAAGTGTAGGCTTGCTAATGTGCCTACAGATTTATGGATAACTCTAAATGTAGTTTGATTAAATTACTTCTTTTGCATGAAGTGCAGCATCTTTTGCATGAAGTGCAGCATCTTTTGCATAGTGTGAGGTATCTTATGAAGTCACAGGGGTTTTAAATAAAAGTCAGTTGTCAAGAACACTGAGGAAAGGAATATCCTGAAGGTAATAGGCTCATTTTGTCAGGAACTTGGGAATTGAATGGCAAAAAATTGGATTTGGTGAGAAAAATTTAGAAGAGTTAAACATAAACAAAGATTGAATGGGGTCCTACAAGCCCTTCAGAATGTTATTCAGCTGCTTTGATAAGGTTAACCATGAAATTCTACTGCTCCTTTAATGCTCATTATTTAAACCTAAAGAGGCATAAAGGAAAGATATAAATTATCATTTATATGACTAATTAAAAAGTAAACTTAAGAGAGACTTAACAAATTCAAGTATGAATTGGAGATTAAATACATTCAACAGACATTTTTCTCTAATACACACTATACTCCATCAAAAACATAAAACAAAGATATGAAATCTAATGATGACTTTCCCTTTTTAATCCTAAACTTTCTTACTAAGAAATCTGGTCATTTTAATTAATATACACGAAGCAGGTCTCATTTGCTCAATGCTTGTTAATGGACCAAAAGATGATGACAGAAAACATCCACTCATCATCTTACTGTCTGTAGGCTTCCTCTCCCTCAAGAGAACCGGTTAGATACAGATGTTGAAGCCTGCAACCTGTGCCCTCCTAAGCTTCAGTATAATTTTGGTAACTCCCCTGGACTACAGTTAGGAGACATTTTAGAGCAATGCAGCTTTGAGTGAACTACTTTATATCAAAATACAGTTGATGCATGACTTCCCTCAAAATGGGAAATGGACTAACTTTTCTAAGTTAAAATCTTTGGAAAATCTCCTTTTGTCCTTTGTGTACATTTTACATCTTCTATATGCAGTTTGGTATGGGAATGGAAGGCAGAAACAGAAGTCTACAACAAAATTAAAATATACTGTAATTTCACGTGAAAGCTTTTCCATTACCATTAAAGAAGCAGCCTGGACAAAGTTTGTGTAAATATTTGATTACTCATGTGGACAAAATATTGATCTCTTATTACCTTAAAACTAAGAAAAGGCAACATATAATTTAAAACCATGTATTTTGTGTTCTGGATCATTCAATTACACTGATCATTCCATTTGTTACTATATATTTGCAGTATTGCATCATCACCGTCATTACGCGGAAAGGTTGAATGCTTGCCTAACCCACAACTAGTTTTTACTTTTGTAAAAAGGCATCTTGATAGTCTTTTTTTCTTAAGGGAGTAGGTTTTCACTATTTCTTTTTAATATTTCAGTCCCTGCTCTTAGTGAAAACTGATTGAAATCCTCTGAAATACACATAGTTGAACTGACAAACTAATTGAAAATTTGACTTTCTTTAGAATGTAATATTTTATTGTTGTGATTTAACCCAAGCTGGCAACTAAACATCACACAGCCACTAGTTCACTCGCCCTTGGTGGGATGAGGAAGAGTGTTGGAAGGGTAGAAGTGAGAAAACTCATATGTTGAGATAAAGACAATTTAATTGGTAAAGTAAAAGCTGGGCATGCTGGCAAAACAAAATATGGAATTAATTTACCATTTTCTACCAGCAGGCAAGTGTTCAGCCATCTCCAGGAAAGTATGCATTCCATCACACTTAATGATTATTTGGGAGGACGAATACCATCACTCTGAACACTTCTTCCCACAGCTTTACATGCTGAGCATGACGTCTTATGGTCTGGAATATCCCATTGGTCAGTTGGGGTCAGCTGTCCTAGCTGTGTCCCCTCCCAATTTCTTGTGCACCTCCAGCCTACTCATGGGTGAGGTGAGAAGCAGAAAAGGTCTTCATGCTATGTAAGCATGTAAGCTCAGCATTAATGAAAACTTACCTTTGTTATCAATACTGTTCGAAACACAAATCCACAACATAGCCCCTTACTAGATACTATGAAGAAAACAAACTATCTCAGACCAAACCAGAACACTTTTAAATTTATAAAATATTAGGTTCTCTTGGAAATCATGTTGTCCGAAATCTGGCTTCTTTATCCAGTGTTCAAAGACCAACCAACACACAGAGTCAAGACACTTGTTCTATTCCAGTCTGGCACAGAACAGGATGCTAGGCAAAAATTCACAAAGCATCCCTTTTGAGAAATAAGCCAAGTCTTATATACAAAGCAACAACAAAGAAGAAACTAAACTAAATGATTGCTTAGTCATTGTCACTCATAACTTCATGTATGAAAGCAGAACTTTACCATTCTCATATCTCTAGATGTCTGCTATGCTTGTTTGAGATTGGTTCAGGGCCTCCAATGTTTGATGCTCCCCCCACTTTGTCCTAGGTGCAACGATCAACATAGGCCCACCTGGTTGTGAACCCTGGAATTTTTGTGACTGTTAACCCTTTTCTTTTGAAAACAATCCCAAAAATAACATTTTTACAATGTCCAATCTAGGCACTGTCTATGTCATCAATAATGAATGCCTTCTCCTGTCTTTTCTAGTTCCGCAATTCTGTGGTGTCTTTTAGTCTGAATATCTGATTAACATCCTAAATATCACTAAATAATAGATCAGTAAGCAGTATTTGCCTCATTATACACCAGGTCACACAATCCAACATTTCTGAGGATTTTTATCAACTCTTGTGATTACTAAGCTGGAAATATACTTTGTCATTCAAAGAAGGAAGAAGGTGCAGGGGAAATTTGCTCTTGTAGGTTCCAGTTCTCAGAGCAGGACAACTTTGTCATGAGAGACTAGTATCATTTCCCTTTGGAACTACTGAGTTTCTCTTCATATGCTGTTTGTATTTTACAATGTGTTTGAGCCTATTGTGTTAAAGATACTTTGAAATATTATTTATTGTTCTGATGACAGAAGGAGAGAAGCAGAGGGTAATAAATTGTGTAAGACATTCCTTGGCAGCAGCTGACAACAGTCATTGACTGGTATTTGATCCTGAATTGTGTGAATGACTGTTGATCCTGTGTTGGTGATTCTGCTAGAAATTCTGTTCAGTAAACACATGCAAAAATAACTGATAAAAGAAGGAAAAGAGGACCATTCTTCAACTGTAGTTGCTGCTAATTCAGGCTAAATACTTCATAGGTTCACCCCTTTTGTGTCATGAAAAGGCATTCGTTACTCTAAGTGTAGTTTCAAGCTTTGTGTCAGCTTGTAATAGTGCAGTTTATCACCACAGCAACTGTGAAAATCACAGAAAAATTAGGTTAATCAATACTACTGCAGTGTGCTTAACATTAAATTCAGGAAGGATTTAGCATGTCATTCTACTACAAGACATAAAGTGCCTGAGGTCTGTGTATGCTCTTGATGTGAATGCTGGTTCTTCATGCAGACTGAGAGTAGAATATTGCCATAAGCTTTTGCTAATTGCGCACCCCCTGCAGACAACTAGCACCTTGGATCGTAAAAAAACACAACACCGCTGCTTCCAATATTCCTCCTCCTGAAAAAAACTTACAGTGTTTCTGAGAATCTAAATGGCAGACCTAGTCAAAATTCCTTACAAAATGTTCGGTTTAAAACCTCTGCTTATAAGCAATATTTATGTTTTTTTTAACATTTAAAACCATTCAGTGTTTGAGGGGTGGGGATTTGTTATTGGCGGCTGGTGTTTGGGTTTTTATGAGTGTTTTAATACCTTTACACCAGATAAAGGCATTTAATTAACAAGGGATGGGATGTAGCACAATATACTTACAAGCATAGGAAACTTACGGAAAAGAAGACTCTCTTTTTGTTCTGCAAAACCACAGGATCACAGGAAAAATGTGCCAATATACATTTATGACAAAAATTTTTGTGAATCACGTTATTTATGGAAATACCATGCTCTTTTACACTGAATGGGAACTTAACCAAATGCTGGTGATGGCTGTGATAATGCTTTGTGATAACAATGACAAGTAATGACATTATTTTGTAACACTGAAAGTTTACTTCTGTGCCTTTTGTCTCAAAACTTCCCATAGTTTTATGTGTTGTAATCCTCTGTAATGTAGGCAGTTTCCATCTTTAACTCATTTTTTAAAAGCCACGAATTTGCTTGAAGTTTGCTCAGAGCAAAGACTTGAGAACTGTTGGTTTTAGCATAGTACAAAGCATTGGTAGAGTTTAAAACATATATCACTTGCTTTAAATAAGATGTTATTGAAGATATACCATCATTTATTGTAAACCATCAGTTAAATATTCCTATTTTTTTAGAAATACTGTGTACAGATTATACAATTAATAGTCTGAGATAAAGTTCAAAGATTAAATATCACTCAAATTTAAAACCTGCGGTTCAGATACATAGTAGGCTTAAAGAGACATTACTTCACTAAAATCAATGGGTCTATAGAGACTTACTCCAAGTCCTAATCTGTACTGGAATGTTTAGCTAAAACTAGTTTAAAAATCTTTCATCTTGGAATTGAGTAAGGTAGTTCGCAAATATTGGCTTCCCTGCAAGAGTTTTGGTATAAGTGTGATTTTTACTTGAACCAGACAAAAGGACTACTCTCAGCATAAATTAGAATTTAAAAGAGGAAGAAAGGACAATTATAACTGATGAGGCTTAAGAATAAGTGAAATATGCTCTTTGAATGAACCCTGAACTTTTTTACTAACAGTGGAGTTCTGATGTGCTATTAAAATTTCACAACCTAAGGTTTATTTCTGTTGTCTTTTTCTACTTATGTTTTCACACATTAAAAAGTCCACTCTTCATCTCTACACGATTTTTTTTTTTTTTTTTTTCCAATCAGGAGGGGATCACTATGATAATTATTCTACATTTCTGTATAATGCCTGCCATGTGTTTTGAAGCAAAATAATACTATTTCCTCCATAATAATTTTTGGTTTTATGTCTTTTTTTTT
The DNA here is from genome assembly GCA_033124195.1 of Coracias cyanogaster. Classification (NCBI taxonomy): domain Eukaryota; kingdom Metazoa; phylum Chordata; class Aves; order Coraciiformes; family Coraciidae; genus Coracias; species Coracias cyanogaster. Next base: position 86,484 of record JAVSBS010018759.1, on the reverse strand, counting down.
TTTGCACGGTGTTTCTACACAGTGAGATATACGGATTTAAGCGGGGACAGGGTCTCACCCTGTGATTTAAGTTGTCTGCAGGGCAATCACAGGCACTTATCCCTGCTATTCTTGTATCTCTGACTATTATTCAAAGAATAGGTAGCATTTTGTGGGATAGGCCTTCGAAAGCTTTCCAGTGCTTACATCTTACATGCTAGATTGTTTGGTTCCTGAGCCTATAAACATGTATTCAGAAGCACATATATGTGCTAATAGATTTATGTGCAAAAATGAGTCTTAAAGAATTGTATTTCTTATTTGTTATTTTGAATTATTTAGTTGTTTTGCCATTGACTACTATTATTATCGTGATAGAGTATGTATTTCTGGAAAACTGGAGGGCAAAACTCAGGCTTCTAGCTCTGGAACTTACTCCCTTCATAGGCAATTATTTCTATTGCTATGCTATATTAGTGTGTAATTTGACAAAGGAGGAAGGACAGAGGCAGTCTCCCTAGTAAATTAATCATATATATATTAAGATATTTCTCCTAAAGGAATTGGTGTTATTCACGCTTGCAGGCTCAAGTATAATACTCTCATTACAAATGCAAACCCAAAAGGTGTCCAGCTGTGATTCTGGATGAAATTATCTAGAGGAATTTTGCAGTTGTAAGCCAAGTGTCAAACTGAGGGAGAATCCAAGGGGACAATAAGACAATGAGGGTGGCAGTAAAGGTGCTTTGGACCACAGAGTGATTCACTTAGTCTTGAGGCCCCTTCAAGTGTTGCCAACTGTGTGGTGGATGCTTGCAGGCAGACCAATGTCTTTGAGTACTTTATTCTGGCAGCTAATAATAAATCCACTGCATATTTTATCAGCTCTGATGTTCTCTGGATAATGGCCAAATAGAAAAGCATTTATCTACCATGTGCATCTACTTAAAAGCTGGAACAAATCTTCATTTTTATTAAACAAGTCACTCATTCATGGCCTTCATTTTTGCATAGCAAGTGCAAATGATTTTCTGGAGCATTTCTATGAAATTATGCTCTTTCCTGGAAATCCTACATTCCTAAGGAGGTACTTTAGTAATATAAAATGTAATGTTGTTAACCATCTAAATGCTAAAACTGAATGAAAATTTTTAACTGTGTGTCTTTTTTAGGCTTAACCTTTTTTGCATGCTGCATATCATCCAAGTTCATTTAAACAAATTTTATACTGTCATATGATGTGATGAACTAAATAAGGGGAGTGATAATCGTCATGACTGGCTAACTATGAAGAGTGGAAAATTGAGACTGGGCCCATATGCTAAAATCTAGGGGGTTTTATATAGTAATAGTAATTTTACTGAGTTTTCAAGTGATTTATCATTTGGGAAAACCATAACAAAATTCAGAAATGCTAAGTATTACTACATTATCGTTCATTATTACATGGGGAAAAAAATGTGCTATGAAACTGAAATCTTTCGGAACCTGATATTTGGTCTATGAAAAGTTGTTACCAGAGTTGTATGACAGTTTGGCGTGGTGTACTAAATGTATATTGATAATTTTGAAAAGTGGCACCTTTTATTTGTAGAGATTCACATGAAACTAATTAAACTTCACACCTGCTCATATCACCTGAAAACTCCATGAATGATGCAGAGCAATTCTATTACAGTTTATTAACATAATATGTAAACAGATAATTGGAATGTTTCTCAATAATGTTTAATAGCAGACTGTTTGACAAATAGGTAAACTGGTAAATTGCTTTCCAAATGGATTTTACTGGAAGAAGTATAGTTGATACAAAGACTACTGTAATTGAGGACCTTCCCTCTGTACTAGAAAATAATCACACGTTTTGAGGGTAGGAAGGTTCTGATGTTAAGGAAGCACTCTCAGAGAAAGGGCTCCATATTTCAGTGTTCTGTATAAGTGTTTAGCATACCTTAAAGTTAAAACAATACAAAATCTTTTGTTGTAATATCTCTACTGTCTCATGATTTTTATTCTGGCTGTATCATCATATGCTAGAACCATTTATGCCTCTCTTTCTGCATTTTTTTCCATTAGTAGATAGACAAACTGTCTGAGTCAGCTAACATCTACTACTGTCCTATCAAAACCATATTTTTAATAATGAAAATGAAACATCATTGGGTAAACATCAATGGAGGGGAAATATAATAATCAAAGAGAACAAGCAGAAAAAATGTCTTATGAAAAGTTCAAAACTTCCTGCAATGTACGGAAACTTCTGTTCCAGTTTTATAGTCACCCTGGTGTTCAGGCACTGTACAAAGGGTTTATAAGCTTTAGCACTGCTGTAAACATGACATCTACTTAGATTCATGTCTATCTGGCTTCAATCAAACATGAAGTGAGCTTACTTCTGCTTGCAAAAGATTATGTAGACGTACCATTGGAATATTAATGTTAACCCAGGTCATTATAGAAGAAAAGAAAAGCATTATTCAAATTCTTGAAATAAACTAATATGATGTCCTAGATTTGTCTGGGATAGAATTAATTTTCTTCCTAGTAGCTGGTATAGTGTTGCATTTCGGATTTAGGATGAAAATAATGATAACACACTAATGTTTTAGTTGTTGCTAACCAGTGTTGACATACGCTAAGTCAAAGATTTTCAGATTCTCATGCCACCCCACCAGTGAGTAGGCTGGAGGAGCACATGAAGATGAGAGGGGACACAACCAGGACAGCTGATCCAAACTGGCCAAAGTAATATTCTATACTGTATGACATCATGCTCTGTATATAGAGGGAATGCTGGCTGGGGGCCACTACTCAGGAACTGTCAGGGCATCTCCTGGCAGGTGGTGACCAATTGCAGTGTGCATCAATTGTTTTGCATAGTCTAGTTTTTTAATCATTATTATTATTAAGCATTATTTCCCTCCTGTTTTCTTTCCTATTAAACTGTCTTTACCTCATCCCATGAATTTGACTTCATTATCTTCCCACTGGACATGTGGGAGTGAGTGACTGTGTGGTGTTTAGCTGCTTACTGAGTTAAACCACAATATCTGATTTTTGAAAATCTTGAAAATAATGTTTTTTCCAGTGTCTCCCAATGATAAATCCAAAGGGAATCTCCTAGTAGATGAGGATCTTCAAGTCATATAACAATTTGTCTTTGCCATTTTCAGGGAACACAAACTGTCATGTGATCTTCATCTTAAGCCTGCAGACTTACTGCCATAGTACCTTCCATGAGAGAGTAATTCATTATTCTTAATAAAGGCATCCTGACTGGAAGTCATTTGTCCTTCACTGACTATGACAGCACATTACAGATGTTACTTAATCAAGCCTACCTTTTGACAGCTAAATAAACATGAGATTAATCCCACTTTTGCTGAGTTTTGAGAAACCTTTATAAAATATTTTCCTGATAGAGCTTAGTCTTTCTGTATTCTTTTCTAAGGACTTGTGCCTAATGATAAATGTTGTGGAACAATGACATTTTGATTCTTCTTTTCTCCCAGAATGTTCTTGAAATATTCCTATGAACTTCTACTTTAGCAGGCTTAGCAGGGAATGGTAGGATTGGTAGCCATACTGAAATATCAGAGCAATGAAGTAGTATTGCCATAGACAGAATTACTGGACATAAAATAAAGCAGTTTCCAAAACATTATGAATAGAACTCATGTCTTCACTGTTTTGCACTGGTATCACACACAGTTCACCGGTTCATCTCTACTATATTGGTGGTGTAGAACATTGTTCTAACCTTCAGTCAAATAAGAAGACATGTGATATGTGCATTCGTGGGTATAAATCCTGTGTATATGGAGTATTCTATCTATATATTGCAGAGAGGAACATTATATCTTTCATAGAACATCTGTGATCAAATTAAGAGCTTTAAGTACAGTATAGCAATGTTTTAAAGTACTGCAAGAGTATATACAGATATATAAAAATGTATATATTTATACAGTACTTAAACATCTTCTTTTGTTCACAGCTGTTCCATTTGGTGCACAGATGTACTTACATTATAATCTGCAAAACCTCAAGTTTCTGGAAACCTTTACTAGCGAAAATATGAAAAGTATATTTCAAGGTTTTATCTTCTCTTTGCTTAAGAAATGTTATGAAACGTGATGTGAGACATGGAATGTTCCATCAGGTTGTATAAATAAATGAAAACATTTGTCCTTCTGATCCCCTTGAACCCTGTAAATGCTATCAGGATAAAATGGGTGTTAAGAAAATGGAACATAATTAGGCCTGACTTATTCCAAATACCCTCAGTGTAACTCAAACTGAGGAAGCTTAATATTTAAAAGAAGGTAATTAAGATAGCAGTCTTTTTTCTTAACATTTCTCCTCAGTGTTTCTTTGTCAAACAGTTTGGACTGTTTTTATTCAGTATAGCTTCTATATATAATATGATAGGAAAATGCTGGCATTCACTGGGGCACTAGTAGTTTGATGTGACTGCTACTACAAGAGAAAGGTCTGCAATAACTCTACTACTCCTCTGAAAATGAATCATTAAATCATTAGAGGACTGAGATTAATTCTTTTTGTCTGAGTATGAATAAAGGCAGTTCATTAGTTTTGGATTAGTTTTTTTTATATTAAAGCATTGTAAACAAATGGAGAAATACCTTCATCAATATAAAAAATGAGTCTAAACCAAACATTTGATTTTTTTTCTAATTTAAATTGGAATTTCCAAACATATTAACTTTTCTTTTTTATTTAGACTGAAGTCTACTGAGGTAAGAAACTTAGTATATTGTGTAGCATATGCAAGTGTCTACTATAAAGACTCCTCTCTGCTACTCCAGTAAAACTGCAAATCTGTTTTTAAGTACATACTTATATATCTTCACGCCAGTTAGGGTGAAACTGTCAAATACTGAAAGTATTTTTTATTCTTTTCTTGATTTGACAGGTTACTTGCCAGGCCAGTAAATTTTGAAATAAAATTATAAACCTCCCAAAACAGCCTACATAAGCATACAGGTCACTTCACTATATCTAAGATTCTGAGGGGGGAAAGCAGAATTAGTTTTACTTATTCTATTGTAGATCTGATTTCAGATCCTGTGTTTAACTGTAGATCCTTCATCTCAACTGAAATGATGCCCATTAGTTTTAAGTCAAAAGTTAGGACAGCATGATGATTCTCAATAAAGTTTTGGATTTCCTTAAACAACTGTAAATCAAATCAAGCGCAGACTATCTCCTCTGGAATAATCCAGTTACTTCATCTTATATATCTCAGATACAGTGTAGGTTACTGAATTCTGGCACTTAACAGAGCTTCATTATAGTGAGCATTTTGTGCAATTTTTCACTTCCTGGGTTTGCCATATTTCACAATTTCCTTACTACAAGTTTTTTCATTCACATCCCAACTTGGTAGCAGGAAGTTGGCTAATAGTTCTAATTGAATACATCATATTCTTTTGTGAATAGTAAAGTTCTGTAACCTTCTACTCCAGGTAGAGAAACTTTGGAAGAATTTTGCATCTGCCAGTAGATGTATCCCTCACAATGAAAGAGGGACAGATATTCACAAATAATGATCTACTGGCTGAAATCAGATCATTTTTCATGTTCATGAAAGCTGATGTGGATTTTAAAAGACCTCTTCCAAAATACTTTTTTTCCAAACAATGTTTTTGAATTTTAGAGTTAATACTTCTTGCTAGTATTTTTCTATCCATTATAATAAACTAATTATTTGACAGATGTGGCTAATTAACTAAGACACGTAAAGGTTTTAGTTTTTAGTTAATTTTAGTTTGAAGGCACAATTGCTTAGCCACAAAAATATTTTAAATCTTCAAAACTGATAAATTTTGCTTTGTTCACATATTCAAAAGTAAAAGCTTTTATGGATATTTATTAACAGAAATTAAAGAGTTGTTCAGATACATGCAACAGTATTTCAAAGTTTTCTGTTATTTAACTGTTTTTTCTTTAGTATTGAATGATATCTTTAAGAAGTAATTGACTCTTCAGAATATTAGAATATTCTTTTTGTCTCATGTTTTTCTTCTCTGTTGTATGCCTCCTGTATTCTTATATTTGACTGCAAATCTAATTATTTTCTTGTACTAACTGAACACCTCAAAATTCTGAGCATCTTTAAATAAATATTGGAAGAAGAGAAGATATACAAGATACTGAAATTCTGAAAGTTCTGAATGTAATTTATCTAATATTTTCCTCACTCTGAGTAGTACATGTAATCTAAAAATAGGTATTGTATGTGAAAAACTGAAAGCTGAAGGTTGATATCTGAATAAACCTAAAAATGTCTGGGTGATCTCTTACTGAGATTTCAGTAGAGATATGTGTTCAAAAGTAGCATATCACCAACATCTTGGAAAAAAATGCAATTAAAGTAGTTTTGTCATGCACAAGGGATATGTGGATTATCTGACATTTCTATCACTGGAACAAATGAATGACATAAATGAAAGCTCAATGAATGCAGCAATGCACTATGCATTCATTCCAAAGCTATGCTGAGAAATATGTTTAGAAAATAAAGTTATTTTTTAAAATAATGTTTTTTAATCCATGGAAAGACAAAACTACTTTTTAATTTTCTTCTTAGCTATTGTTGCTGAAATGAATAGAAAATGGAATGTTTGCTTGAGAATCCTGTCTTGCAAGTCTCACCTCCTTTGGCACCTTTTCGCATAGTATCCTCCTAAAGCTCTTACCCTGAAGTGCCTCAGCCAGAAAAGAATAATGATGTGGCAGTGAGGGCACCCCAGCAGTATTTGGCAGGACTGATAGGCATGAAAGGGCCTGAGAAGGATGTTTCAACAAACACTGAGAAAAAAACAGAGCTCAAAGGTGAGATACAAAATAACACAAAGGTAAGAAACATTGTAGTAGTAGAATAGTGGGAGGAAGCACCACAAACCAGCCTGTCGTTTTATGACCCCTCTAGCATTCTCTGGCAGAATGTATCCATTTTAAAATCCAGGATACCTGCTCACAATGTTTGTAATTGCATTCCTGATAAATTAACTTTGGCCACAGTGATTTTGTCATAGAATCATAGAATGTTAGGGGTTGGAAGGGACCTCTGGAGATCATCAAGTCCAACCCCCCTGCCAGAGCAGG
>JAVSBS010018759.1:43089-79274 GCA_033124195.1 Coracias cyanogaster | reverse complement strand
TCCTTGCCGCTGTCGCCTCTGGCTTGCTTAGTTGGGGTCACTTCATCTACAGCGATATCGTTGACTTGATTGCAAATAAATGCACAGACACTATTTAACTGAACAGAGATGACATCACTGAATTCAATGATGAACTGCCTTTAACTATCATTTTGCATTATTGACACACTGTTTTCCTAATGAATGTTGTTCAGTTGCTTTGACGCAATGTATTTTGTTTAAAGTGCTAAATAAATAAAGGTGACTTGACTTGACTTGATAATTGATGATAATAAAGCTCTGCTCTCGTTTAAGTTCGCTTTTGAATGGGAACTCTATGCGACTCCCCCCGGAGGCGGTGTAGGAGCTGTGCCATTCCACAGATTTAGCTCTACTCGCTACAAAACAAAGTGCTGCAGTGATCGGTCCAGTGTAATCTTTCTGAGCGGTCTAGGATCCCAGAGTTAGGTAGTTAGGTATCCTCTCAATTTAGAGAGCTGTTATGCTGAGACATCTGCTACTAGACCTCAGCTAGGCAGCTTGCTAAATTGTAAGGGTCTATTTGAGCCTCCTTGGCTACTGCAAGCATTTTAAACCACCTCTCGCTGAGAGAATTAGCTTATTGAGGCCTCTGCTCCCCAGAGCTCATCTGCACTACAGCAGGACACTGCAGGGAGAACTAAATGCCTGATTTTCTTCTCACTTGTGCCATTTCATACCCATTGGTTTCAGTAGGAATCCCCCAGGATTTACATTAGGGTAAGCAGGTGAGATATCAAGACCAAGGAGGGAATATTCATGTGTAATTGCACATGGGAAATATTCTTGAATGCACTTAACTATGGGATTTTATTTTTCCGTTTCAGCTGCCCACAGGGAATAACTATTATTCCTTTCTCTCCCTGTCCCCTACCCCACTGTCCTTTACGGATTACATGCTACTGTTGCTTTTTTCCAAGTATATTTTACTAATGAGTCTTTCTCCAATGTTGCCTAGATCCTGGTTTATAATCCAGCTTTTATGAAATACGTCTATGAAAACTGGCTCCAGAATCACGGGAGATACCCCTCCACAGGCCTTCTGTCTTTGATGTTTGCGCTCCATGTATGCGATGAGGTAAAGCCTGGCTATGTTTGGATATATGGATAAAAAATCAGGACATTCCACACTGAAGTGCCAGGAACATGCCCTGGCCACTCAGCCTTTATTTCTATCTCTCCATCTCCTCTGCCATTTTCTTCTTCAGACAGGTGCAGGGTCCTTAGTAACTTGCAGATATGCTCAACTGACAGTGATGGATTTTTTAAACATCAGCAAGTGGTAGGGTTTAAGTTGCATTCTAGGAGAATATAATTAAACATACATAGTGGGATTCCATTTGGTATCAAAAGACATCTAAATATGGATAGCGGCTGTGCCCATCCTGTTAATGGAAGTCCCAATTATATTTTGTCTCACTGTAAAGGCACCAAGAGCCATTGGTGTTGCCCTGGGCATGCACCCTACCTGCAGTTGCCAGGCCAGGAAAGTATGAATCTCTTGGCCTTGTGTGAATCTCTTGCCTTGAGTAGATGTATTGAGTACTCCAGAACATCTCAAATGGCACTTATGTTTGGATAACTGCACTGAGGTCTTATCTGGCTAATCAGTGGTGCCAAAGGTGGATTCAGCAAACCATCCTCCTGGTAAGACACTGGGGGAGCAGGATCGCTCCCTGGTTTCCAGTGACTGTGCTGCCTAAATTGCCATTGACTGTAATGGATGCTCAGGTACCTCCATTTGGATATCTAAATCTTAAACATAATCCCACCTGAAGAACTTTGATGACCAGCTCTTAAATAAGCCAATTTAGGGAATGTGGATGGTCCATTTTCAAACCCCAGCTTGTGGGTTTGTACAGTAGGTTATGGTAAATGTCTCTGCTCTGGCAGGTAGTTAAGGAAATTCCCTGGCTTGGGTGATGTGAGGTGCTCCTAGGAGACGGGAGACTTAGCTAGTTAGTGTAAGAACAGGTCAGCTCTACAAAATCCTGCAAACATGGGCCTGTCAGCATGGAGGACAGAAATCACTATGCTGGCAAAGTCCGTGATCTGGACACAGAACTGCTGATGAAAGAGAGCTTTTGTCACTTAGGCCATGTTGCTTGGAGAAATGATGGAAATACTCCTCATGATGCTGGCAGAAACTCTGACGTAGTCAAGGCAGATAGGATGGGCAGCTTGAGTGGAGCCTGTTTTCTGGTAAGCAGGCAATGAGAAAAGCTCTGACATTACTAAAAATAACTTAAAACAAGCTTGTATTTAGGTGGGTCCAGATGTGGGTGGGTTAGGGTGCTTGTTTTGTGGTCTATGACCCATTCAAACCCAGCCACATTGCCACTTTCAGTTTAAACAGACTGTGATGTATGGACTTTTACCACCACAGGAGACAAGCATAACCATTGATGAATGAGCCTTTGGGAGAGGAAAGGCCATAGGCATGTACACACACAAAGAACATAATGCCCATCTGCTTCTGGAGTGACTACAAATGTCATATAATGAAGCATGTAAGTGGAGGTTAACATGGGTCATCATTTGGAAGATGAAGAGTAAAAACAAAATTTTTCCATTCTCTGTGGCCTTAATCAGCTAAAGAGGAGACTCCTATCCCAGGCTGTCGTGTTAAAAAGAACATAATTTCAATATTTGTCTGTCAGAGTCCCTGGACTTTCACTGATCTGTTTATCAGTGTCTCAGCAAATGACTTGTACTGAGTCAGATTCACAAAAATTTGAAAGTAGTAGACCTCATTGCCCTCTACAACTACCTAAAAAGAGGTTGTAGCGAGGCTGGTGTTGGTCTTTTCTCTGAAATTAGTGATGATAGGACGAGGGGAAATGGCCTCAAGTTGTGTCAGGGGAGGTTTCGATTGGATATTAGGAAGAAATTCTTCCCTGAGAGGGTAGTTAGGCACTGGAACAGACTGCCCAGGGAGGTGGTGGAGTCACCATCCCTAGAGGTGTTTAAAGAATGAATAGATGCTGCACTTGAGGATATGGTGTAGTGGTTAGAGAGATGCTGGTGCAAAGGTTGGACTTGATGACCCTGGAGGTACTTTCCAGCTATGATGATCCTGTGTGATTCTGGGATTTGTATTTTGTTGTGTTTTTTTAATTCTCTCTTCACTTTACCCCTTTATTGCAAAGTACCTCACTCTCTTCTAATTTATGTATAGTTGTGCCCAGCCTCAAAATGTCATTAAATTGATAGGTCACACTTTAGATTAAGTTTGTCAAATAAAAGTGTAATTTAGATCTGATAAAACAGTTATTACCACTTTTAATTAGGAAAAGTAGGAGTCAGGTCTGTCTGAGAGACATTCCTAGACACAACCACGCAGAGAGCCAGGCTCTGTGGTTTTTTACATTCAAGTAGAGTCACTGATTATTGTAGCGGTTCTATTCCAATTCAGCTGAGGGTGCATCCATCTGTCAGCAGAACAAACCTCAATTAAAGAAGAGAAAGGTATTTGGAAATTATAGTTTCAAGTGTTCAGCAGATCTCAAGTTTTAGTTGATTGTAATGGTGCTGTCTGAGATTTAATAAATGTATGGTGTTCCCTTTGAAAGCTGTTACAGATGCATTCCTGCAATATCCAAGATCACACAATTGAGATGAAGACTAATATTGATCAGTCTAAAAGCAATGGATTTTTTTTTTCCCCTCCAGTTGGTTAGTCACACCTGTCAGTCCCTGAGAAACAATATATTATCTGTTCACACCTGTAAGTTTAAAAGGTAAAGGTAAACACAGGCACAATTTTCAGTCACTGAAAAGGGAGGCACAACTAGAACAGTAAACTTAAATTCCATGTGGTACAGAGCATATTGGATATAACTGGATATATAGGATATATCACAGGATATAACTGTGAAATTTTTAAAACATCTGCACTTGCTAAGTCTGCTTCTGCTGAGTGTTACTGCTCCTCCCCATTGTATCAGCAGTAAATACATGGACTGTTTACTGAGGGAGCTGATAAATATATATTTGAAATTGCAATAACTCATAAAGTGATGCAGTTTGGAATTTTTTTTTTTAAGGGGCTAGGTCTAATCCCAAGTGCACAGAATTTAGGTTAGTGCAGCTGTCAGAGGCGAACTAGGCCTGTGGCACGGATTAGTCTACAGCTTCAATTGCTCACTAAGATGTTTTTGTTATATGCAAAGTTTTTGACACAAAAAAATCACACATGCTCATGGCTGCAAGACAAGGATATTTTCTCTCATCAGGAAACTAAATGGCTAAAGAAATAAGAGAACATCAGTATGAAAATAAACAGTACTCTATCTGAAAACAAATACCTATATAATGTGAAAAAATGTAACATCTACCTAAAAGATATGGAGGTTAACTGTTCTGTTTAAGAATAGTATCTGGAGTTGTCTGCAATTCTGAAAGATGCATAATATCCTATCCTTCTATCACACAATATTATATGACATCAATTGGCTTTTTTGCCTTTGGCTGAGTATTTGAGAAAGAGACAGATAGGTAGCTAACTATATTCATACATATATACATACATATATATACACACACATACATGTATGTGTGTGTATACAGGCAGAGGAAGAGTCCACTTGCCAAAGTTGTTACATTTTCAAAGCACTGAGTGGTGAGTGTCAGTATTTTGAAAATCTAGGTACTTTTTTTCTATCTTTAGTCACCAGATATTCTTGTTATCTTGTATTTTCCATACAGCTGCTTCTTAAAGTATTAAAGTGGCAGGGTTATGTGCTATAGCAGTTCAGTTGTAATGGGAAGTGATCAGCTCACCTCTATAATTGCTTTTCTAGAGCTCCAGGCATAGATTTGCTATGAACCTTTAATCCCCCCCTCACACACCTCTGACTACGTCTTGTCTCCTGCTCTGTTCCTATGGCATAGGTACAATTCATTTTCCCAGCATTGTGTGGCAACATCTGCCTGGGTCCACAATCTTATTTGCTGGATGTAATAAATCAGCAACAAGCAAAATTTCTTCCTAGGAGTCTAGGACAAATTGCTTTTTTCAAAGTTAAACTCCATGCTTTCCTCTTACCTAACACGTCTTGATATTGGGAAAGTCCCCTTTTTATGGAACCATCTTCAGTCCAAACAGTTTTTGCATCTGACCCTGCATTTGTTGAATACAAAACCAAAGATCTGCCTTTCTCAGTGCACCCTAATATTCTTTTATTGGCAACAGACAAGAAGAGATCCCCAGGAACAAATGTAAGTATATACTAAACATTTAATGACACTGCTAGTCTTCAGCTGTTTGTGGCTTACAGAGTCTTTCTTCTTGGTTTTGTAGATAATATGTAGCCCTTGCTTTGTGTGTAACTTTGTATTTCATAGATTTTTTTTACTATTTATTGAATAGTTTTGAACTATTTATGGTTTTAGCATCTGTAGGCTATGTCAGCGGTATGAAATTAAAGGAAGCCAGGAAATATTCCCAAAACTGGAACCAGATGATCTGTTAAGATGTTATAACAGTCCCTAGCACAGTTTTTGTTTATACCACTCAGACTCTTTCAAATAATTCCCAGGCACAATTTGGGAGTTAAGACACAAGCTAGGACCATTTCCAGTAGGTAGATTGGATGTAGTTACTCTGTCTTGGAGGCTACACGAGTTTAGTGCAAGTACTATCTGTTCCTTGCCAGTCAGCCTCAGTGCCAGCAAATGCTGGTCTAAGTGTATCTTTATCTAGCATACCTAGGCTGCACATCCTAAGATAGCAAGGAATTCTACAGTTTACTCTTGACTTGTACTAAAAACAACTTTTTCAGGCTGTTTGAAATATACCACCACATAATTTTTTAATTTAACTTTTCCCAATTCTTATTTATTTATCTTGCTCACGTAATTGCTAAGCCACAAAACCAGAAGTATAAAATAGCTGCAATATTAAGAAATAATCTAGTGGCTGGATCTGAGGCTAATGTAGCATAAAACTGAAGTCAGATGAGGTATCTTTACTTAAACAAGATGATTTAATAAACGATTACTGTTAACAAAGACTGTACTGAGAAAGTGTTCAGATTTGTAGCATATATGTACAACATATCAGGATAAACAATGAAATTTCTTAAAGGAAATTGTAATTGCCTGCAAAACAGAATGTGTCTTTAAAAGCATGGTAGCACATTGCTAGATCTGGTGATTCTGTTATGAAATATTTAGGATATTTTTTTCAAAATATGCTTCCGGAAAATCAGCCTTCCAATATAGTAATTTGCAGGACAGCAAGCCTCTCTGATCCTATTAACCACATTTGAACTCCCTCAATGGCTGAAAAATAGAAGATCCATACCATGTTTCAGATTAATAAGCAAACTCTGTGAGTAATTCACCATCAAAGAATTGTAAAGTCACTGGACCAACACATGTCAGGCAACAGGGGTAACCTAGTAACTTTGGCCTGAGCAACTCTGGATATGCCACACACTCCCATACCTGAGACTTTGTTTTGCTCAGAAGCTTTAAGCCAAGACGTCTCTGTTGATAGTTATGAGATGTACCCCCAGCATGGGAATTTTGTTTGAACTGCTGAGGAGTCACCAGTTGCACACCAGGCTTAAAATTAACACCTCCGCATTATGTAACAGGACAACAAAAAGCCTGTCCATAGTCTTCATTAGAATGAGGAAACTCACACTCATCTCACAGATCTACACTCATCATGGGGCTTTCCTTCTTCTATTCTGCTCTGTATGGAAAGTAGGGATGATATTTTTTGTCAGACATGAATCATAGAATAAAATAAGGATGAATGTTTCTAAGTGTAACCATCTTTACTGCATCTCTCATGACTTCTCAGCTCCACTGGAGTAAGGTCAAAGTTTATACTAGCCTGTTTTAAGGCCAGGAAAGGTCAACAGATAATTAGCTTCCTATACATTAAAAATCATCACATAACCTCTTTATTGAGCCTAATAGCATGTATGTGGCTGATTTATAGCTTGATTTAAAAGATCAAGATCCACAAAGCATTCAGTCTTTATACAGGGGCATACAGAGAGAGAAAGGATCAGTTAATTCTCTAAGAAATGTGCTTGGGGAGCTCATCACCTTTATTGTTCAAACTTTTAATTTTTTAATGTTAGTTCTAGTTTGAAAATGGCTGGCTGTAAACTGGCCAAGCATTTGTATGGCTCCATCCATTCGAGCATGCTGACTTTGCCTCTTTACTGACTGTATTGGGTTTGTGTGGCAAGGTTCAAGGTTTTGGTAATGGCAGGGGAAGGGGCTACAGGGGTGGCTTCTGTGAGAAGATGCCAGAAGCTTCACCTCTGTCTCATAGAGCCAATGCCTGTTGAAAGTTGGACCCACCACTAGCCAAAGTCGAGCCCATCAGCAATACTGCTCACAACAAAGAGCCCAGAGCAGGGATTGCCCTGCAGCCCGAGGTGAAGACCACAGTGAGGCGGGCTGGTGCCCCGAAGTCCATGGAGGTCCATAGTGAGCAGATATCCATCTGCAGCCCATGGAGGACCCCATGCCAGAGCAGGTGGATGTGCCCAAAGGAGGCTGTAACCTTGTGGGAAGTCTGTACAGGAGAAGGCTCCTGCAGGGACCTGTGGACTCGTGGGGGACCCACACTGGAGTATTCTGTTTCTGAAGGACTGCACCCTGTGCAAGATGCTGGAGCAGTTTGTGAAGAACTAGCTTGTGGGACAGACTCATGTTAGAGAAGTTAATTGAAAACTGTCCCTTATTGGAGAGACCCCACAAGTAGAGCAGGGGAAGAGTGTGAGGAGTCATCCTTCTGAGGAGGAAGGAGCAGCAGAGACAATGTGTGATGAACTGACCACAACCACCATTCTCCCTATGCCTACTTCACTGGGTGGGAGGAGGTAGAGAAATCAGGATTAAAGGTAAGCCCAAGAAGAAGAGAGGGGCGTTTTTAAGATTTTGTTTTATTTCTCATTATCCTGCTCTTATCAGACTGGTAATAAACTAAATTAATTTCCCCAAGCTGAGTCTGTTTTGCTCATGGCAGTAATTGCTGAGTGATCTCTCCCTGTCCTTGTCTGGATCCATGAGCTTTTCATAGTATTTTCTCCCCCCTGTCCAGCTGAGGAGGGGGAGTGATAGAACAACTTTGGTGGGTACCTGGTATCCAGCCAGGGTCAACCCACCACACTGACACTGGTAAACTGGAATATGAAAGAAAGATCCTGACCCTGTGATTTCAGCAGGATTAAGTGGAAATGGAAACAGAGATGTTCAAAATTAAAAATAAAAAAAAAGGAGTTCACCCGTTCAAGCACAAATATCTTCAATAATTAGCAATAACAGCAAGGGGAATACAATTACAGGCAGACCAAATTGCTTTTTATTTAAATGTTCTCTTTTTAAAATGTATCCCAGTGTGAAAGTCCCTCTTTAAATTAGTGAGAGCATGCATAATCTCAATGTCTCCACTGGGGGTTGTAGGAATATATGTTCTCTCACTTGCTTAGTTGCACATTTAGGGGATTAGAACAAAATTATACAGCCCTGGGTACTTTATAATGACAGATATCAATAGTAATTTAGCTAATTGAGTGTATTCCAGCTTTACTTTAATTTACTAGTGTTTTTCACTTTATTCTTTGTTGTTTAGTTCTGCCTGAGTATTCCATTACAACTATAAGCCTTGACCCTGCAAACTCTTGCTCACAGAAATAGACTTTTCTTGCCGTACGAGGAAGGAGTTTTACAAGTAGATCTGTAACCATTAGAGAACACTTAAGAAACTAGGGCAAAGAAATGCCTATCTCAGTTTCTAAAACTTTTTTAATCTACCGAGAAAATAAATCCAAGAAATGTTTCCGTAAAACAGAGCAAGTTTTTTAAAACGTAGGCAGTTTCCTTTTTGTTCATCTCATTCAACTTTGTGCTCTGTTTTCCTGTATAATAGAAAATTAAACAACCTGAGTGAGAATACCATTGAACTTCCAAATTTGTCAGCAGTTGGAGAAATGTACTGCTTATTGAAATTTACTGGTTTTGCCAAGCTCTGAAAAAAAAAAAAGAAATGACCCTGCTTGGAGAAACTTTTTCATGGATTACTGAATATTCTGAACATGCTACAAACTTACTTGAAGGTAATGATAAAATCCAATCAAAGATACCACAGGTTTTGCAGAACAAGATGAAGGTTGAGAAAATGAATGATAATCTTTATAGAGTACTTTCTGAAATGATTAGCCCCTATAATTCTCATAGTCTTTGACAAAGAATTCATCTCTTGTTACCGTTGCCATTAGTATAATGCACAAATACTTCATAATTATTACTATATTTAACATAATAAGGTATTATTTTGGCTGGGACAAAGTTAATATTCTTCATATAATCTTATATAGCGCTATTTTTTGGATTTGTGTTGAAAACAGTTTTGATAGCATAGGGATGTTTTAACTATTGTTGAGCAGTGCTTACACATCATCAAGGCCTTTTTGGCTTCTCAACCCTCCCCAATAGCAAGTAGTCTGCGGATGCACAAGAAGCTGGGAGGGGATAAAGCTGTGACAGAATCACACAGTTACTAACTGAATCACTATGGTTGGAAATGACCTTTAAAATCATCGAGTCCAAACATTATCTATCTCTACCAGGCCACTTCTACACCATATCCTTGAGCACCCTACCTAGACAGCTTTTAAATAATTCCAGGAATGGTGATTGAACAACTTCCCTGGGCAACCTGTGCCAGTCCTTGATAACCCTTTTGGAGTAGAAGTTTTTCCTAATCATAGAATCATAGAATCATAGAATGTTAGGGGTTGGAAGTGACCCCTGGAGATCATCGAGTCCAACCCCCTGCCAAGCATTCCCACAGGAATGCTTCCAGATGGGTCTTGAAAGTCTCCAGAGAAGGAGACTCTACAATCTCCCTGGGGAGCCCATTCCAGTGCTCTGTAACCCTCACAGTAAAGAAGTTCCTCCCCATGTTGAGGTGGATCTTCCTGTGCTCTAGCTTGTATCCATTGCCCCTTGTTCTATCACAGGGCACAAGTGAAAAGAGGTTGCCCCTTTCTTCTTGACACCAATCCCTCATCTATTTGGACACATTAATTAGATCCCCTCTCAGTCTTCTCTTCTCCAGACTAAAAAAGCCCCGGGTCTCTCAACCTTTCCTCATAAGACAGGTGTTCCTGTCCGTTAATCATACTTGTAGCCCTCCTCTGGACTCTCTCAACTAGATCTCTGTCCCTCTTGACCTGGGGAGCCCAGAACTGAACACAATACTCCAGGTGAGGTCTCAATAAGGCAGAGTAGAGGGGGAGGAGGACCTCCCTCCCTCTGCTGGACACACTCTTCTTCATGCACCCCAGGATACCATTGGCTTTCTTGGCCACAAGGGTACATTGCTGTCCCATGGATAACTTGTTGTCCACCAGGACTCCAAGGGCCTTCTCCATGGAGCTGCTCTCTAGCAGATCGCCTCCCAGTCTGTACGGGTGCATTTTGTTACTCCTTCCCAGGTGCAAGACTCTGCACTTATTCTTGTTGAACCTCATTAGGTTCCTCTTTGCCCAGCTCTCCAGTCTGTACAAACTCTGCTGAATGGCTACACAGCCTTCAGGTGTATCAGCCAAACCTCCCAGTTTCATATCATCAGCAAACTTGCTGAGAAGACACTCTGTCCCTTCATCAAGGTTGTTGATGAAGATGTTGCACAGGACTGGACCCAGCACTGATCCTTGGGGGACTCCACTAGTTACAGGTCTCCGGCTGGACTTGGCACCATTGATTACCACTCTTTGGGCTAAGCCAGTTCTTAATCCATCTCACCGTCTGTTCTTCTACCTCACACTTCCTGAGCTTGCTCATGAGGATGTTATGGGAAACTGTGTCAAAAGCCTTGCTAAGGTCAAGGTAGATTACATCCACTGGTCTCCCTGCATCTACCCATTCAGTCACGACATTGTAGAATGTTATCAGATTAGTCAAGCATGATTTTCCCTTGGTAAATCCATGCTGACTACTCCTGATAACCTTATTCTCTTCCATGTGCTTAGAGATGACCTCCAGAATGAGCTGCTCCATCATTTTTCCAGGGAGGGAGGTGAGGCTGAAAAACTGAAATTAAGCTGAAGGTTTTGTTTGTTTGTTTTAGGTTTGGGTTCTTAATCTTAAGCTTACTGGCTGTGTGACAGATGATTTTTAGGCTCTTTTTCATAAACACAAAACACAAGGTATGGAAACAAATCCAGACAAAAAGATTCACTACATAGCATGTGCTCTAAGGAATGTAATATATAGATTCAAATGCCATCTCTACAGTAAAAACTACTTATTTCCTGTACTTAGAGCAAACCTCTGGTGAAATCTAAGAAGTAAAGTATGTGTAAATGCTCTTTGTGACTAGGCTTACTGGCTCTGTGCAGAGTAACTTTTGATTTCTGAGACCAGCCTCACTTGCCTAGTTCAGTCTGAAGTGAAGAACAAGGTAAGTGAAAATTAAAAGATCTCTGAAAGAGATACTATCCAAATTAACTGAACTCTAAAATTAAAAAAAGTATCTAGAAGCTGGAAGGCTATTTATTCAGGGCAAGTACAGCTACATTTTGCACATAACTCATAAAATATGAAGGGAAGTCTGCAGTCAATTCTATATTTAACAATCCAGCTTAGTAAGTAAGAATCTGACAGTGCTTAGAAGCATTTTTAAAAATGGCACCAAGCTGGATCTTACTTATAAAATGTGACATAAGTTTTCTGTGAGTCTTTGCAGTTCTCTGCAAATCTTCTCAGATGTCTTTATTCATTGTGATTTATTATAAAGCATTTTGCTTCTACCACAGCAGCTTGCCAAGAAAAAACAATACATGCGAATCAAAATTAAAAACTGACAGTCAAAAACAAGAGATTAACCTCTTGGTGCATGAGATGTTAGAATCAAATTTCAGGCTTTTTGATGTATGTGCTGGGTTTTGATCTTCCTTTTCTCAACTTGTGCTGTTATGACAATGTGTATTGTTCATACATCTAGAAGCCTGGGGAATGGTAGGGGACTGAAAGGAGGACAGGTTGCTGCCTTTACTGACAGATGAACAGTTAATGACAAATCAAAGTGAAAGCATGACGCATTCAAGAAAAGATAGAAAAAACAACTAGGCATCAGTCTGGTAAGAAAGTATGGGACAATCGGCAGAGGACTTTTTTTCTACTGTATGTTGTTTAAACAAGGACAGCTACCAAGCCAGGTGGGCTGAAGAAGAAGGTGAGATGCCCTGGTTGAAGAATCTGCAGAATGCAGTGAAGAAGTTGCCCTCAACAGTTACCTCTCAGCTCATTTAAGCACACGCACTCACCTGTGAAGGTCCGCAGCAAGAAAGGTGTGAAAACTAAAAGTGACTGTCTGCATAAAAGACTTTCATGATGGAAAAGAAGAAAGAGGAGACAAAATGTTACTAAGTCTGGAGTTCAAAGAAAAATTAAAATGGAATTCAGGAGATAAAGGAAAAGAGAAGATAGAATAATCACCAGAAAGGCATCACCAGGATGGCAGAGATGAGGAAAAATAGTTCTACATGAACATCAAAAAAACAGAGTTCTATGATCAGGATTTTTTTGTCAAAAAGATTCAGCATCCCGCTGTCTAAAAACAGAAAAATAGAAAAATATTTAGTAAGCATGGTATAATGAAGTATAATTCTGGCATTATACTGGCAACTCATCAGCCAGAAATCACAACTAATGAAAAGACAGTATTTAGTTAATCACAATATGAGTATGAGACATTGAAATGCTGTAGCTGTGGAAAAATACAATGTGACCCTCACACCACAGAATGCATTTCCATGAATCTACTAAATGAAAACAGTGCTACTTCTTTCATTTCATAGATTTATAAGGCCTACACTGGTAACCAGGAGGCTGGAAAACCTGTCTTATTAATGAAAATTGAAAGACGGAAAATTGAAGATTATGTGGAAAAAGCGTTTGCACTTTAAAAATATGCCAAATGGGTATGCACCAGAAAGGAAAAAAAAATTAATTTAGCTGAAAGATAATAGGAAGAAATGGGTATAAACTGATGATGGATACAAACACACAGGCTGTAAACTAAAATAATTAAAAATCTGGAAACAAAACAACCTCTTAGTTAATGTGGTGAGGGAAAAAACTAACTTAATATGGAGCCTGACTGGTACATGAAATCACCTAATTTGTGTGCACATCTCCAACACTGGGGGACAGCACTTAATGATTCAGGATCCCTCATGTAATCCTATGTCTCTGGGTTTGAAGGCATTTTCATGCAGTTGAAGACATTGCTCCTGTAACCCACAGACAAGCCTGAATACTTCGAAATGAAGAAGTAAAACTGACATTCTTAAGGAAAAACATGGGAAACTCTTCATCCAAGATATGTCACTGCTATCATTAAAGACATTGACCTACCACAGCATCTCTGTCTCTGCAAGTGAGTGCTGTGCTGTGTCAGTTCAAGACCTATATGACATTAGTGAAAAGAAATCTTTAGAACATAAATCCCTTGGCATTGGCACAGCATATAATACCATTCCTTTTTTAATTATTCATTTCTGACTCAGGAAAGGCAGTGCTTTATTTCACTGCAGTTTTACTGATTATTTTGAAGTACAAAATTTTAGAATTTCTGATTTCATCAAAAGATAAAAAATAATAGCACGAGGCCAATACTGATGAGGTTCTAGCTCTAGCCAGGAGGAAAAATCCGATAGTCTCTATGGAGGACAAGTTTTCTGGCTTGTGCTATGGAATAAACCCGTGGTATAGATCGTAAGGTTCTATGGTTTAAGGGGCAAATACAATGGCCAGTGAGACACAATGGGAGCTATACTGCAACATCAGAAGAGAAGGCCTGGCAATACTCAGGGAGGTTACTACTGTGGAGGAGTCCAAACAGCCTTCTCTTGGTGACATGGCCTGGATAACAACAGATAAAGAGGGAAGAGTTTAAGTGTAAACTGTTAGTGTGAAAAAGCTACCTTATCCACCTCTGAGTGAGAGGTGGTTAGCCAAAACTGATAATGCAACGAGGAAATCAACAATGCTGAAATTTGCTCAAGATGGTCATCAGCTTGATTAAACAGTCAAAAGCTTTTAGTGTGAAGGAAGAGGCAGCTGAAGTATAAAATGAAATTAAGTATAAAAGAACAAACATTTGTAATAGTGGGAAGAGACTTTGGAATGGGAAGATAGAAATAGAAATAGCAGCAGTCAAACCTGGTTTGACAGTGCCTGAAGTTTCTCCACAGCATCATTCCCCTGCCTTGGCCAGAAAGGGTATTCTTCCTGTTGGATGCCGTGAGCAGCCAGTGTCCAGCACATGCACTGACAACTTGGATTGCAACAAGAGAGAGATTCACATGCAGGATGTGCATAGGTGATCTTGTAAGGGGGGCTTCTCACCAGTATGAGCATTACCAGATGGTAAGGATAGGTATGGTTACACATGAAGTTGGAGCTCCTGCATCTTCAACAAGCGGTCTACAGATAGGGAAACACTTCTGTTTTTTCTTAGTCTGAGCTAAGTGGTTTTTCGCTGCCATATCTGCCATTTGTGATTGTCAGTAAGTATTTGTATGCAGGAGACACTGATAAAAGTAGGCAGACACCCTAGCACCTTGCCTTGATAGTACCTTAAGCGCATCTTCCAAACCCTTCCAGTACCCTTCCAGTATCTCCCAAATGTTAAAGTGTTAGAATTTCAGAACAGTCTTTCCTAACCTGGAGTTCGAATATGTTTAGTAAGTATCTTAGCCAGGACTTCCTAGTTCATAATCCCTTGGGAAACGTCCCTGCTTTTGTCTCTGTAAAGGTTTTCATTTATCAATCATTAACCATTTTTCAGCCTTCTCAACAGTCTTCTTATACCTACCAACATGGTCAGTGGAGTTTGCAAAGAAACCTTCCATATGCATCTCAAGAAGAGTTTCTTAACAGCTCCTTCTCTAACTACTCACGGACTTTGAAACACTTGATGGATTTTCCATTGAGCCACCTGATGGAACAGTGTTGTTTAATCCCAGGCATGCTGGCCTCTAGCCAATCCCCAAGCAGTGGTTCAAATGGTACTATACCTATTTGCACAATTAAATATATCAACTTTTGGTGCTCTATGGGTGCATACAGCTAGGGGGGATCACAGGCCAATGTGCAGTTATTCAGAAGTCATCTCTTTTGTGTGCTACCAGAAATCATAGGATTTCATGCACATAACAAACTTCTGAGCAGCTAAAGATGAAACTACAACTGTTGTGTGCAATAACAGAGCATGAGAGTTTAAAAGCATATTTTTAAGCCCTCAAAAAGAGTGGTTAGTCCCATTTGTAAACCAGTCCTCAATCAACCTCACATAGAGCTCTTGTAGATCTAGCTACCAGACCCGCTGAGAAGTAAGATAACTTGCCCAAGTTAAATTTCATTCTTGTGATGCAAACTTGCATAAAGATTACATACCATCTATGTTTTTAAGGAGACAGGAAGTCTTCAAATGCGTAGGACTTCTGCCCAGAAGTACATCAGGGAGAAGCAGAGATGTCATACTTCTGAGTGTCGGAAGCAGCAAAAAAAAAGTGTTTAGTTTCTACTTGATTCAGCCTATTGCATCTTAAAACTGATCTTAGGCCTATGTCTTTGATGAGATAGTTCTGCTTGGATTAAGTACTTCACTATTACTAATTTTACTATTCTACTTACTTTCTTCTCCCTAGTGACTTTAAATATATGATTCATAGTCAGATCAAGCCCTAATAGATATTACTTCCTTAACCATCTGGCCACAGACTGGGCAATAACTGAAGTTATACTTGAGTTTTTACTTCTTGAAGAAATAATGAAATCAGTGTTAGCAGCAGCCTGTGCGGAAAGCATCTGCCTAGTAATTCTTTACCACCAGCCTGTCTCTAATTTGCCTGTGTGCATGGTACTCCTACTGTATGGTGAAAGAGGCAACAGATCACTTATATAAATTAAAATCAACAGGGGGCTGAGTACTGAGCCTGGTGGAATATCCTCTGGACAAGTGGAAATTTTAGAGACTAAGGACTTAATCTTAGCTGCTTGACTTCTTTCATCAAGGTAATATTTAAAAAATGTAATTATCACTTATGAAATATTAATACCTGGAAAGCTTTTGAGAGAAGATATTATATTTCTGCAGTCAAAAAGGAAGCTTCTTCAGATTTCAAAGAACAGTATCAACAAGTCAAACTTTCTCAGCTTTAAAAAGCTTTTTATTTTCAATCTCACTAAAGTTTTTTCTTTCCATAAACAACAATATTTTTTGAAATAATTAACTTATTCCTAAGACTTGTCATTTCTGACTTCTTTGAAAGCCTTCATGAATATATTTATGAGAGAGAGAATGAATAGATAGATATAGATATTTCTGACATTCAGAACATTCACCCATCTGAAGGACTGAAAAGTCCCTATTATTGTAATGTCTACAGTGCTGCATTTTACAGAGCAGTTAATGAGATATGGATTCATTATTTTAAGTAATTCAGCAAGCAAATGGTAGAGTCCCAAAGCCCCTTGCTGTCACCATTAGACAAAAAACACTGCTTCTCTCAATGGGTTAAAGTTGACAGGCAATAAAAAAACCCCTTAAATTTGTTAGTTTCAAGACATATATATTAGCCTCCCACAGAATTACACTATAGTTTAATTTGTTCCTTTCTGCTCTGACATCTTATACTTTAGTCCTGTTTACAATTCTGTTTATTCTCATTTATCCTAGATTGTAAACACTTTGGTGCAGGGAATGTAACTTTACTGATACTGTTAATTGCACTGTCTATTGTGTGGTATGGGTAAAAGGAGACAAACTGTGTCTTGTAAATCTAGATTAAATGTAATTCTGGGCACCTTGGTATTATATATTGAATATTTTCCATGTCTTGCATAATCATATGACCAATAGGCAATTGCCAACAGTGCCATCTCATATAAAGTGTTTTGCTATGAACCAAGCACAATTTTTACTTCCTGCACTATTTTTCTAAGGCTATGGTCATGAACAGGAAACATTTTCCTCTGGAGCTAATCTGTTTCTGCTTCTTAACCCTCAGCTGAAGTCAAAATCCTTTGTTTGTGGTTATAATCAGCTCTGCAGAAACTAATTGTGATGTCACAGACAGATTACCACTTCAGGGGCAGAACAAACAGAGGGAGCAGCTGACCTCTAAAAACACAAAGCACCTCTTTTCATGCAGGTAAAGTTCAAAAGAAAAATGGAAGATAAATATGCCTATCTTCTCTGACATGAAAATGTTTGTTTTCTTCTTTGAGAACAAAATGTTTATTATAAAAGGCATTAACTGGCTTGCAGTATCAGCTGAATTATTACATTGGGGTACTAATTTCTTATTTGATTAAATTACAAATAGAACTACTGATGCAATCAGCAACTTATCTATCTTTCCACATAAGACTGGAATCAGGTAACAACTAATTTATTCTCTAGCTGACTTTTCCTAGGAACTCTGTTATAAAATGGGTCAAATTTTTAAAGGTGTATGTTTCTTCTTTTTCCCTTCATGTAGTGAACTGATCAGATGGACTTGTATTCAATAGCTTACTTAGGGAATATTTGCATGAAATTATAGCTTGTTATATGACAGCATTAAAGAATTAAAGTTTTTGTGTTTGTTTGTTTTCAATTTGTGGTACAGTTAGAGGTTTGTATTAAATTTTCTTCAGTCCTGTTCCAAGAATCCAGTATAGATGTAAGCAGTGTTTTAAAGTTTCATACTGAAGCTTCTTGAAATCAATTCCCACTAAAAACCTCTATTTATTATTGAGATTAGGAATACAAATATGGTTCCATCGCCATGATGGATTCATCCACAGATTCTGGATCCGTGCTCCATCTGAAAGGAGTATACCAACTAGCATGTTGGTCTTTGCGGTCTGGATACTGGCATATCAGGTGGCTGAGTGAAAATAGACATTTATTTCATATAGGATTCTTATTTCCTATAGTCTATGTATTTTGGTCCAGGCAAATAACACTCAGGAAAACAATTTTTTTCTTTTGACTAAGATTTTGTTCCTGAAGTAGGACTTCCTTTTTAGTATGAGACATACTTATCCTGATATTTTATTTGTGAACAGCTTCACACCTACTTTGACCAGATATGTGAACTTATATGACTGCCTTCTTTAAAACATAAAAGGCTTATTGCTCAATGTTGAATTTTGTGCTTAGGGAAGCTAGTCACCAATAGGTTACAATTTAAAGATTTTTTTTTACTGAAGGCAGCTCAGATAAAAGTATGGGTCTGCTCTGGAA
Source organism: Coracias cyanogaster (assembly GCA_033124195.1). NCBI lineage: Eukaryota > Metazoa > Chordata > Aves > Coraciiformes > Coraciidae > Coracias > Coracias cyanogaster. The sequence goes on along the minus strand of JAVSBS010018759.1, from coordinate 60,979 downwards.
GCTCAGGTAAATAATTCTGCATCAGTTTTATGAAGAACCTGCATTTTTTAGAATAATCACAGAATGGTAGGAGTTGGAAGGGACCTGCTAAAGCAGAGTCACTTAGAGCAGGTTGCATTCAGGCAGGTTTGGAATCTCACCACAGAAGGAGACTCCACAGCCTCTCTGGGCAGCCTGTTCCAGTGCTCTGTCATCCTCAAAGTAAAGAATTCTTTCCTCATGTTCAGAAGAAACCTACTGTGATCCAGTTTGTGCCCCTTGTCCTTTGTCCTGTTACTGGGCACCACTGAAAAGAGTGTAGCCCCAACCTCCTGACATTTATAAGATCCCCTCTCAGTGTTCTCTTCTCCAGGCTAAGCAGACCCAGGTCTTTCAGCCTTTCCTTGTAAGAGACCCCTAATCATCTTTGTAGCTCTTCATTGAACTGTCCCAGTTCAATGGACAAAATATCATAATATAATATCAAAAATATTCTATCATTACAGTATTTCCCAAATAGTACTAAAACAACAGAAAAGCTTGAGAAAGTATTAGGCAATTAAAAGAAAACCTTACTTTGTCTTTCACAGGTACTGTAAGTGGCAGATTGTATTAGAGTGTTCTTGAAGAGTATAATAGTTTAATAAAGACATGAATCAACTACAGCTTTTTTTACAGATTTGATATGCAAACATATTTCTTTTAATACAGGTTTTATTTCCCCCCCCCAACCCCCCAGGTAATGATCCAGACTATTTTGCATGCTGGTGGAGAGTAAAATTCTACCAGCATATCTCCTGACCTTTTACAAGGTCTAAAATCACTGCTAACAAAAAAATTTTTCCAATTTAATCTCACTAATTATGATTATTCCAGGGCAGAGCACTGTAGACATAATGTTCATTGACATAATAGCACAGATGAGCTGAATAAGAAAGTATCTAAGAACATTACTTGGAACAAAACTACTTCTCTTTATGCCCTATTTTTATATGCAAAGAAAAACAACACTGTAAGGATTTTAAAGTTTTTATCGTTATGTACACCGTAAACACTTTTATGGAAATCTAATTAAACAAATTCCATGTTGCAAGGAGAAAATAAAACCATAATTTAGTTCCCTGTTCTACCACAAGTCATGTATAACTTAATCTGATTTGTGCCTTTACCTTACAGCAAGAAAAACATAGCTTCTTGCATCTCTAAATATGGCATCATTAAAATGTTTAAAAATTTCTACCACAAGACCAACAAAAATTTGAATCCAAAGGAAAATAAAAAGAATTTTTGACCAGCTCTAGATCTCAGTGCAGATATTTGAGATAAGAAAAAAAAATTCCCATCAATGTACACAGCAGAAATATTCTATCTTCTATGACATTTAAATAGTTAGTAAATATATTTGGAAAAACAAAACAAAACAAAATAAACAAATATGCAATATCAAATTGTATAACTCCTTTATGTTATGAAGAGAACTGTTCCAAGGCTAAGGGCATAACCTAGCTGCAGAATAACCACTGGAAAAAAAAAAGCTTCCTGCTTTATTATTGTTATTATAATATGTTTGACATCATTTCCTAGCTCATTATAAATTATCATGAATTATTAAAACTAGGCTTCCCTTGTCAGAGCAAATGAAGAAAACAAAATTGTTATTAAGCTAATTCTCAAATTTAGTAAAATGCAGTAAGTTTCACAGCTGTTAAATATGATTTGGTGAACTTCTATATTAGAGATTATGTAAGGTACACTTGTACACGTCTCTGTAACATACTATAAAAACAGCTTTTTAAAAAGACATCTTCTTGTTCGACTTTGTAAAATACAACTGGGGATTCCTCCATAGATTTATTCTGCTAAGGAATGAGCTATAAAATACGTATTTATTGTTTTTAGAGTTGTTTAATAAAAAACGTGTTTTATCTTTTGTTTAAGATTTGGTATCTAGAGCAAAAGATCCACAATAAAATGAAGACAACAGAAGCAAAATCTCAGTGAGGATTAAGGGTAGTTTGAGATTACAGAGCAACTGCTCACACTTGTTCCAGAACTCGGAGGTCTGTAAATTTCCAGTAGCCTAACAATCAGATTCTTGGAAAGTTGATGGGAATTGACTAGCTGTTGGCATCCATTGGATAGACATTTTTCTATTTCTGTAACATAAGGGCATTGCTCTTCTTTTAGAAGATGAGTGAGCAGCACCCAATCCCTTCCAGTCTGCTGTAATCTGTAAATCAGGTTTAGAGAATCTGAAACAAAGGAACTGAAAAAAATTTGTTATTTTTATTACATAAAGATGTTTTTTAATAAATTCCCAAATTATCTGACTGTTCTTTATGTTACTGCACTGAAAGGAGCAATGTATTCCTTTTTAATCATTGTGTTGGTACAGACAGACTTGATGAATTCCTCTGTGGTAGAAAAAAACACTCAAAACAGTCCTCCATATAGGATATATAAAATGCACAGGCATAACATTCAGTTTGGTAGAATACAATGCACCTCATGTCCCTCTAGTTAAGACTCCTCCTTTGAATGGACTACCTCAATTTTTTTTCTATATTTAACATCTCCATTCAGAATTTGTGGACTTATCTTCTGCATATCAAACCAGCAGAAAAGTCACATTTATTCACTGTTCTAAGTATTTTACTACTTAATACTTTCTATTTAGCAGGGTTTGGAAGGAGTCTATTGGTCCTAATGTCTAAATATATTTCACAGAATCATAGAATACCAGGTTGGAAGAGGCCTCAAGGATCACCTGGTCCAAGCTTTCTTGGGAAAAGCATGGTCTAGATAAGATGGCCCCGCACCCTATCCAACTGAATCTTAAAAATATCCAATGCTGGGGACTCCACCAGTTCCCTGAGGAGATTGTTACAATGGCTGGTTATCCTTGTGAAAAATTTTCCTCTTGTGTCTGATTGGAATCTCCCCAGGAGTAACATGTATCTATTACACCTTGTCTTTTCCATCTTCCTTGTAGAAACCCTTTAAATACTAGAACATGGTAAAAACGTCTCCTCAAAGCCTTCTTTTCTCAAGGCTGAACAAACCCAGTTCTCTGGGCCTTTCCTTATATGACAGGCTTTCCAATCCTTTGATCATGGCCCATCTCTGGACCCTCTCCAGCCTGAGTTTATAACCTCTGACAAATACTGTATTTTGTTTGGAATTCTGAATTCATTCTGTTCCTTCAGTTACATTTTCTATTAGAATATGAGAAATAGCAGCCCTACTGTCAGTGGTTGTGAAATTCAAAATGGCCTTTGATTAGTTTTTGTTCAAGTAAAGAAACCAAGAGATTTGCTCAAGAGATTCACTTTCGTATACTTTAAATGTTTTCATTTCTAAGAAGACTGTCAATATGCACCTATCTCAGAGGTATTAAAGCAAAAATTAAGTTTTAGCTTGGAATCCAGTGCTTAGTCAGAAAAAAAAAGTATAAAAGATAATTATATTTATTTGCTGTTAGTATCATAGTAGGATATCTGAAGGAAAAGGCTAATTTTAGTTGTGGTTACTGAAATATGGTATGAATAACATCAAACACATACAAATACATAAATACTAATATTTATGGTAACTAAACTGTAATCTGACAACTTCCTTTCCCAACAGTGACGTGTTTTACTTAGACCAGTTTCCTTCTTTAAAGATGTTTTGTTAATAGTAGCTGTCTCCTGTTCGCACAGTTTCTGTATAAACCCAAAACTTATATGGATTACCATATCTCAAGAAATGTAGGGACATGATTCTAACTCATTAACCTTTGAACTTAACGTTTCAGTAGGTTGTATTCAGAACTAAATTCCATTATACTTTCAGTAAAGCAGTTTGTGAATTATGGGTTAGATATTCTTATTAGCAACTTTGTATTGGATGAGTTTTAAGCTAGTACAATTATTATAAAGTAATTCAATTTTCCAAAGTTTCTCACAAAGTTTTGAAACAGAGCACTAGCCTAACAACTTGCCATCTGTTACATTTCAAACTCCTTGCCTGAATACCCTAACGTATGTTTTATTAATTTATTTAAGATACTGCAATCAGTGAACAAGAGCACAGTACATGGATCTAGTGTACACATCCGTTTTTCTTCTTTGACATATGAAATACAAAAATAGTCATAGTAATTAATCAAACCTTTTAGCATACTGGGTGGGGTCTTGTTTTCTTTCTTTCTAAATGTTTTATTTCTCTCTATTCTCAGTAACTCCTCCTGATGTTCACTGCTCTGGCAATATAACATATAATTTACATTCTTTGAGTTGCAAATCTGATTAGAAAATCATATTAGTCATCTCCTCTTAAGGAATAAATGCAGACAAAGAGACTGGAAGTCTGAAATCCCTCACATGCAGTTCAACATTTTTGTAACAGTACTGCTAGCAGAAAAGAGGTATAAATCATATGTCCTTGACTTATCGGTACTACAAAGATCACATAATATCTTATAGGATCCATATTCCTTTCCTGATTAAAGGAATGATCCATTCAAAATAAAGACAAAGCCATAGGGACAGATACTTTGGTAATGTAGTTTGTCTTAAGATGGAGTTCAAACACACTTGGAGTCAAAAAGGCTGCATTTTCCCTACTCACTCTTGCATCTTACTTAAATTAAATTCCCAGTAATATTAGACAAATCTACTAATATTCTACAATAAAATTGATTGCTAGTACAGCATTAAACCTTGCATTATTTTTTTAATGTATGGCAATTACAGGAAGTTATATTCTAAATAAGACAATTCCAATGCACTGTGAATATTGATAGTTCGATAGTCCTTAACATTTCCTATATTCAGAATGACATTTCATCTTTCTTTCTATAACTAGAACTTAACCCCCCCCAAACAACAAAAAATGCAAAACACCCAGATCAATGAACAATACGTCACAATGTAGATACCTGTACATTTGTTATTAATCTGTGTAAATATGCAAAATAGTTTATAACTTCTAATTGCCAAATACTTTTTTTCATAATAGATAATTTAAAATCAAGGCTTATCATATAGTCAGTCCTATTCCATGTACAATTATACTTTTCTGCTGTTTTCTGTGAAAGCCAATAAGATATCTTTGATTATGGTTCTCATGTTTCTTAAAATTTCCAACAGTTTTTACTTTTTAATTCTGCTCCTCAGAAATGTTCATGTATTCGTGTGGAAGTTGTCCTATATATTTTGTCTTCATTTTCCAGGCTCATGTGTTAGTGGTGATAACATGTGGCTTTGACATCATTCGAAGCCATTGAGGGAATGGTGTAAGTCCCTTTTGGGTTCCCCAGAACGTATGTTGTACTTTTAGTTACTGTGATTTCCAGAGATTTTTTTGTGACTCCATGTCTACTATTTTGGATAGATAGAAGCTAATCTGCCCCTTTGATGCATTGTCAATTAGGAATTAAATGAATTGCTTAGTCAGTTCGTAAAACGTCTAGTAACCAGGGCTAAACCTTTTTCAGGATTAGGGATGCTTGTAAGGAGTTAATACATGAAGTGCCAGTAGATGGTGCTCGAGGCTACTTAGCAGAAACGAGCTTTGTAGGACAGATAAACCCAAACTGCGCGTTTCAAAGAGCTCCCAAATGAAACGCTTATCTAAAGTTTCTAGTAAATCGGATTCCAGTTCAGACGTTGGAATCTGATGCTCCTGAATTTTCAAACCACTTAGCTTTCTGAAGATGAATCTCACCTACAAATATTAGGACATTAAAGTCAGAAGACCTTCATTTTCATCCAGGTCTACACCTTGGTGGCTTATGTAGATCTTAGTGATAGATTGTAGTTCATTCTTCATTGACTCATGAGATGTTAGCATTTATTCTTGTGCTGCTTAATCGATTTCTGTGATGGTGGTATGTGGTTCTGCCACGTGCGTCACCTCTGGAAAAGTGCATGTTGTGGAAAGGAAGATCAGGTATTAAGTTTCAAGAATGAAAATAGGAGTTGGAAGGATGAGGAATAAAAGTTCCTGCTCTAATGAGGAAAAAGTCACCAAAATCATAAGTCAGAGTTAAAAGTTTCTAGACAGAAAAGTGTAAGCTCTATGATTATAATGATATGACTGTGAAGAGAGGAGGAAAGAGACCAATAAAAAAAAGTAAGGGTACACAGTCAGATCAAAGGTCTCTCTGTGGTTATATGCTATTTCTGACAGTTACTAATACCAAATCTTAAAGAGATACACAAGAACAAAGCAAGTGCATAGCCCTGTTGCCCCAGAGTATTCTTCTCTTCAGCCATTTGTTGCTCAGGGACTTTTAAAGCCAGATAGACTGTCAGTCATTTCATATCTTTGATCAGGAGACAGGGCAACTGTGAGGCAGGCTTGGAAGCAAGATTAATGTAAACCTTGAGAAAACAGTATCCCACTCAGTGGTTGTATTTATTTCCAGTAAAACACAAGATCTTCTGATCTAATTCCATTTAAGGGAGATTTGGAACTCAGGTTTCCACACTGTGGTATATGTCATCACAACAGATCACAGCCTGGCTGAATCCCTTAGCAGCACAAGAGCTCGTCACCTACAGCTACATGCTATTTATTCTCTCCTTCTACTCTCCTCCTCTTTTCCTTTCTTTGAATGGCTGATGGCATCTGGATATTAATCTCTACAGGGGTGGATGTTTCAGCTGAAATAACTCATCCCTTTACCACCTACTCTTGTCCTTGCATCTCTTTTTATAAGCTTGGTATTTGTGAGCTGTTTGTTATCCTCTGTGAGTGTTGGAGGTTTTATAAGACAATCTTTATTGAGTCTAATTTTTTTCTATTTTTAGATCTGTCAAGATGAGCCAGAGAAAAAGGCATTATCATCAACCTATTAAGTTTAAACAGTTGGAGCCACATGACATTCCTGGATTCACAGTTTTCTGTTTTGTTTGTGGGTTTTTCTTTTGTTTGGTTGGTAGGTTTGGCTTTACTTCTTTATTTATCCCTTTGGATGGGTATACATTTATTGCTGATATAAACAAGGAATAATTCCTGCAGGAGTGACCATGTGGTCAACCCTTGGTTACATACCTTGATACTAAATATCATTTTTTTAAGGCAAGGAATGTGACCAGTGTGAGTAAATAGGGGAACCAATGCTACTGGAAAAAGTTGTGTATTCTTGTGACCCATGTGTCCTGGGGAGGTGGGGTGTATATGTGACCATGTGCATGCATCTGTGTGTGTATGTTTAGAGCTTTGGGATTAGTAATAGCAGGCTGTTTAGGTATTTTTAGTAGTTTATTAACATTTTCTGAGCATTCAGTATTGTCATTCATCTACAGTGTTACTGGTACTTATCCAAAATTTATAGCTCACGGATTGTCAGTTCTTTATGCATTGCTAATCTATTAATAGACCATTTGATCCTTATTTGATCTTTGCTCACACAATTTAACAGTTTCCTCCTGTGACAACTCCCACTACTGTCATTCCAGTTTTGTCTCTGGTGGTTGATATTGGTTTACAGAGTTCAATATTTGGGATGTCCTGTGGCTCTTGTCACTCAATACTAGTTGAAGCCATCTAGTTATAAGTAATTTTTGAATAATTTTGTTAAATTGGCTGATAGCTGTTAAAGTCTAGTGTAGGTACCTCAACATAGTTGATAAAATCATAGGTGATAAAGTCCAAGTTTCAGTTAGCAACTCAATATACAGCAGAGCTGCAGAGAAAGATCTGCTTACTACTTTGATATGAGAAAAACACAAAATAATATGGTTTCTAGTGTTCCTCTCTTTAATGAAAGAGCATATTACTTCAGATGGTATGTAAAGGAGGACTGTCCCAACCTGCTGAAATAAGTATATTTTTAACGTGCTACAAAATTAGGCCATTACTTGCATTCCTATTTAATGTTGAAGCCAAGATCTAGGTCATATCCAGCAGGTTAATATCTATATATATTTACATAAGAAGATATAAGTAGAAAACATCGAAGAGCATGGTTTGCAAAGGAAATAAAAATCTTACAAGCTGGACTTGTCTTAACTCAGAGATTCAGCAAATATTTTGCTAGGGATGATGATCTTCTGTACTTTGCAAGGTCTTTTGTACTCTCCTATGAAGCATCTAGTAATTTTAACTGTGGAAGGCTGATCAGAATATTACAGAAATAATATTTTGACTAGAAGTGAGAAGTGTCATTGAAAGAAAAGTAAAGGAGACATATAATGAGAGGAAGTATACACAACCGAGACAAGATCCTAAGTGAGCCTTTCTGATTTAAAGAAAAATATTAGACAGTTATTTCTCAAGTGATAAAGAAGACAATATAATTACAGAATTATTTTTCATTTGTATTTTGTAAAAAAAAATGAATCAGAATATAAACTTAATAAAGTGTTCTCTAATCTTGTTAAGGAGGGTACAGTGATGTGAAGCAAACTACAATAAAAGAATCATCAGCTAAGGGCATAGATATATTCCTTTTGTATTGCCTTCTAGGTGCTTGTTTGCTGGCTGTAAACAGGTAGCACCTTGACTTTCACTTTCCATTGAAATGTGTGGTATAATTAGTAATTAATTCACCTTTTTCTAAATGGATATGAATATGAAGAACTATGTAGCTCAACTGTGGGAGATTTTAATTCTTTTTTCTTTAGCACACATTTCACAATTCCAGACAGGAATAAGTCCTCCAAAACTGGAAATATTTTTTCTTGCCATTGTAAAATTTAAGACCCTACTGCAGCATAGGAAGATATTATGATGGTTCCAGGCAAACCTATATATTGTAAAATACCCTGATTTTTCTGCACTAGCTGAACTTCTAGTCTTCCAGCTTTCTAGAGTTGCTTGAAGCCCAGGCATCTGAAATGGCATCAGGCACCCGTCAATTAACTCCTAAATTTACAATTACTGTAGCATAACCTTAGAAGTCTAGCTTACACATAGTCATAAAGAGAAAATTTAGATTATATGTGTCTCTTAATCTGGAGCTGAATCTCATCCTTTATGATAACCTTCAGCCTTCTAATTAGTTTAAGTATTATTTGAGCAATATATTTTTCATAAAGTCTCTTAGTAACTTTATTGCTTTGCGTATATGTACGCTTTCATCTTTATTATATTGATTTTTCAAGTTCACACAAAAATATTTCTGAAATTTATCTTTCTCTTTCTATGGAATGAAGAATGTAATACAAAACAAGGACAGCAACACTTAAAAATTCTACATAGACTTGAATATAACCACTGCAATATGCCCAGAGTCATATATAATTGTATGATATTATGAAGACTGCCCAAGAAAATGTGCAGTATGAAGTATATTTATCCCTTTCCTGATATTGTTTCAAATTAATTTTGCTTTCAGCAAAAATGTAATTTTCTGTGAGAAAAATAGGAAAAGAAAAGAAGGAAAAATAATGTAAATTTTTATGTAGTAAAAGTATCAGGACATTTTATCCAAATCCAGTGGAATATAAGATAACTGGAAAAATTATTTCATTGGCTGATTGTGAAAGAGAAACAGTAGCTACTCAGATAAGAACCTCTTTTCATAATGGCATTCAGTCCCTGGTGCCATCAGGAGAACACAGAAAAAGAAATAGCTGAAGAGCCTATCTGAGGGCCCAGCTATGCTGCTATAGTGCAGAGCAGTCTTACAGACACCTAACAAGGATGTGGATGTAACACAGTGCAAAGCCATATAGAAATAATAGCTCAAGTCCCAGAAGTATAATAGCTATGACTATATTATTTCCATTTGTGCACCTCACTTACCTGAGAGACACAGGTATCCCAGGATAACTCTATATGATTTAGACATATGGTGAATATTATTCTGAACTGAGTCTGGATAAGATGTTTAAGTGATTTTTCAGCATCTCAGTTCCTCCATCTGTTTAAACTTTGATCACGATATTTATATAAGAATCAAAAGAAATTGGGAGACTTAAATCACTGAAGTGTAAAACACTTTAAGAACTGTAGCTAATACTACTAAATAATTATCTAGCAATTCCAAGGAAAATGGATTAAAAATTATAAAAGAATAGTGAGAGAAAAAAAAACCATAAACATGAATAAGGAGGCTATTTTGGTGTTATTAGAAGAGATTTTTAAATAAATAATTTGAGAGCATACATGTTTTGACAGTCAGGGAGCTTTCACTTCTATCTTAATTAGAAATGGTTGCTGGTAGTTATAAAGTTCAAGGCACTATTCAATTCCTTTTGGATGTTTCCTTCTCTTTAGATTTACTATCTCTATTTTTACAGTAGTTTGGACATTTGTAGTAATTACAACATATCATAATTAAGCATCTTCAACATCAAAGTCACGGCATTCCTGTAGTGAAATGACTCCACACTCATGGGAAGAGAGTATTTCAATGTTTTGAAAGAGAATGGAAACAGTACCATTCATATAACATTTCAGGAAGGCCTTTTCACAGAAAGCAAAAAAGCCCACTTGAAATTGAGTGATATCTTTGAGCCTTTGTTAATATTCACTGTGCAAAAAGCCAGAGCAGATTGGAGAATCATATACGACTGCAGGGAACAAAGTGTATGAAGAAGTAACACCTGTAAGTGAATAAGCATATTGCTTCAGACTGGGTTGCAATTGAGATGGATCAACAAGCAGGAGAGGTGACAATTCAGGACTTCCCAGAAATGCAGGATTGGTCAGACACAGAGACATTCGGTATTGGCACCCATCGAGAACACAAACCATTAAAAATGTTGGAGTTAGGTGTTCTGACATTGCACAGATGTGTTAAGAGTAGAAGAGATCAGTTAGGTTACTGAGCTCAGTCCCCCACAATCAGTATAAATGTTTAGTTCAGGTAAGTCTAGAGAACTTTTAAGTTTTCTGAAGATCAGACACCTCACTTGAGACCCTCACTGTTTTAAGACTAGTTTTTTGTGTCTCTCTACTAGTAATGTTCAGCAAAGTGTTGCTTTTATTCTGAATAGTTCCCCAACATAGACAGGGGTTACCAGTGACTACTGTACTGATAAAAGGCATGAATGAAGCCAGAGAGACTTCCTATCATAAAAGCTGTTTTCCTGCAAGTTGATCTTTTAACAGAGGTGTTGGAACCTCTGACACTTGAGATATTTAAAACTGCACTGAACAAAATGAAAAAGGAAAATATTGAAAAGAGCAATACTATACTAATAGATAAATGGAGCAGGTGACCTATTACTTCTCTTTAAGTTTCACTGACATTTGACAGATTTCTTAAGGAAAATACTGTACTTCCAAGTTCCAATTGAAAGAAACATTGGATTAGAAAAGCTCTCTCGAATTACTGAATCTAGTTTCCTGCTTTCACAGAAAACAAAGTGCAATAAATCCCGTTAATTGTTATCTATTGCAGAAAAATGTTAACATACCAAGGAACAAGATTGTTTTCAAATTTCTACCTTGCCTGAAGGTGGCAGTATTTATAATGAATTTTTTTTAGAATAAGATTTTCAGACCAATTTAATAACTTTTAGATCTTGGGAACCTTCATAAAAAGCTTCATATAGACTTTTGCAATATCAGTGTTCTTTGGTGCCTACTTCTACCATGCTGTATAAAGAAAACAAAAATTTAGCTGGAAAAATGTAGATCATAGGTACTGCTGAGCTCTTTTCATTGAAATTTTGTCTGAGGCTATAGCAACAATTATTTAGTAACTGTAGGGTAAATGGCTTTATTTCATGGAAGAGCACAGGTATTTGACACTTAAAATATACTTACCAGCACTTCAAAATGGTAACAGGATCATTTAATTCTCCACAGTTGCTGAGAGTGACCTTACAAAAGAGATATTGTTACATAACTCTCAGTAAGCATACCAGCAGAATATCATTAAGTATATCGGAAGCTCACACCAAACTGGTTTGGCAAACCACCTTTACTAATCATAGAATCATTTAGATTGGAAGAGGCCTTTAAGATTATTGAGTCCAACCATTAACACAGCACTGTCAACTCCACCACTAAACCGTGTCCCTCAGCACCACATCTACACCTCTTTTAAACACCTCCAGAGATGGTGATTGCACTACTTGCCTAGTCAGCCTCTTCCGCTGCTTAATTACCCTTTTAGTGAAGAAATTTTTCCTAATATCCAATCTAAATCTCCACTGGCACAACTTGAGGCCATTTCCTCCTGTCCTATTGCTTGTTATTTGGGAGAAGAGACCAACCCCCACCTTGCTATAACCCTCATTCATACACAGAGAGTGATAAGGTCTCACCTCAGCCTCCTTTTTTCCAGGCTAACAGAGCCCCAGTTCCCTAGGTTGCTCCTCATAATACTTGTGTTCTAGACCCTTTACCAGCTTTGTTTCTCTTCTTTGGACTTTAGATTTTATGTTGTGTAAGGTGATGCAGGTGAGGTTCAAGTGAAGGCAGGTGATGGAAATTTCCAGCTTAACTATTCTTCAAAGCTTAACAAAAAACATTCAGGAGATGGAGTTCTCATGCATTTTAGAGGGAAAAGGCTAAAGCAAAATGAGAATTTTGAGAAGTAAATATATTTCTGTTGACCACCTATTAGATGTGTCTTCCAGGCTGTTTCATTTGTGTGAAAAGTAGTGTGGGGAGAGGAGGAAATATCTTTTCCTGTTAATACCTCATTTTTTAAAGTTCCCATTATTATATTTCTATTGATGCATCTTTTCACTATTTTGGTTTTTATATGAAAGAAAATAATCATAAGAATTACAAAGAGACCCTCATAGTTTTCTATCATTTTTCAAGCAAATAGGCAACAATTTTATTTTCTTTTCATGCATCATTCTATCATTGTGAAGCATTCTGTCTGAAAAGGTCATTATAAAGGTATTTTTAAGAAATTGCTTTAAAATTATGATTGATATTTTATGACCAACATAAACCAAAACAATATTATGTGAGGCTGACTTGTTGTTTTCTTTGCTTGATTACTTAATTTGGATCCAAAGCACAATTTGCTAAAGGAGAGATAAGAAATTCAAAGTTGCATTACATGTACATACTGAAATCTGAAGAAAATTCAGAATGCAAAATTAAGCATAAAGTGAGCAGATAAGAATGAAGCTAATGAATTTGAATAAAGCCATTTGAAGACTTCATGATTACTGGAGTTTTCTAATTACTGGAACAGGACATCTGAAGAACAATCAGTAGAACCAGAACAAGCAAACGATTCCCCTGATATTTATGCTCAGTGCGTAAGTATAACTCATAATATAATGCAATGTGTAAGTGACTTAGTTGCACCACTTTATTTATTTGTATTATGTCTTTATGGGTTGAATATTGAGGCAATTTCATTGAATTAAATACCTAAAGTCTTATGTTTATCTTACCTGAGAGGCAGTCTGAGAGCTTTAAGGAGCTAAACAGCCTTTCAAGTTGCTTAGAGGGTCCAAGCATCTCAGCTATGGAATTTAAGTGCCTGGTTCATTTCTCCAATTTAACATTTCCTTTCCTAAGGGTCTGGTATCAGCAATGAAACTAGACATAGTTCAGGAAAGTATTATGCAAGACCACACAATACCAACAATACCTCCTAATCTACCTTGCCCTATTCCAAGGCTGTGTTCTTTAAGGAAGCTGCAAAATGAAAATTCTGAATTAGGTCAGAATGATTGGCAGCTGGCAGAGAAGCATGGTAATTATTGGCTGGAAGCACCAAGTGAATTTTCACCTCTATCCTGTATACCCCAGGGAGAAACTGGAAAGTCAGTACATGAGATCAGTGCATATTTAACAGAATCATAGAATCATAGAATGTGTTGGGTTGGAAGGGACCTCTAAAGGCTATCTAGTCAAACCTCCCTACAATAAGCAGGGGGATTGCCCTTTCTTAATTTATAACAGGTAAAATGTTGACAAGCACATATTAGAACAAATATGCTACAGGTTCAAAACTTTACATTCATCATTTGGTTTGAAAAAGACCAGTTAAAAGGTTGAACTGAGTTGTTTTGGTGTGAAGAGGTCATAGAAATCTTATTACATATCCCTTTTCCTGTGCCATTGCATTAAAGCTTCTCATAGCACGATATAATAATAGTTAGTGCCTGATGGTTAAATATTTAGATGGGTGTGTTGAAAAAATCTGGATTTTTGAACCTGGGCCTTGGTTGTTGGTAGAAGCTAAACAGAATATTCCATAGCTCTGTTGTGATCATTATGGTAGCTCAGGTGTTGCTAATTACAAAAACTGTCTATAAGGCACACATAATATTTGTTTAGAAAGATGGAATCCACATGAGGAAAGAGCCAAAATCCTGCCTTGAGCATAATTTTGGCTGGTAACTTTGTGGTGCTTTCCCAGCTACTGGATTTAATGTTAGTCTTCAGCACTGCAACTGAAAATAAAAGTTGTTTGTATTTTTAACCGCTTATCTGATGGTGGAAATATTAATAAAATGCTGACTTGGAGAAAGGGCGGGGTTGCAGAAATGCTAAGTGGCTGACCAGATGACGTCAATAGGGACTGGGAAGTTCCTATTGACAAAAAGTCATAGGGGTCATATTTTGACCCCATGAACATAAAACTTCAAGGAACTTCAGTGAAACCAAGACTTCATGCTAAATCTCAGAAAGCAGGTACCCAAGATGAAAAGTGTGCAAACTAAGTGGCCCCTTTGGAAAAGCAGCTTTTGAATAGCATACTAGAATTCACACAAAGAGTCATTGTCAGAACTGAGATGAACTCATGATTTCCTGGCTCTTACTTATCAAAATTACTTCTTAGAACTGGCTAGCATAGCAATAAAAGCAACTGTACTGCAATCATTTCTGATACTGTGTTCAACTTCATAAAATATGTTCCTTGGGGGTGAAATTAATGAGCAACACATAAAGAGTGCTTATTCACACTTTATGCAGCTGCACTTATGAGAGGATTGGGAAATACGAAATCCAACCTCAATACAAGACCATGATGTGATGTGGCCATACTTCAGGGCCTTGTGGCTTTTGTTTAACCTTATAGGTTGCAGTAATAGCTGCTGAATCTCTTCATGTCCTTCATAAGGATTCCGAGTGACTTGATCTTGATCTGACATTTTGCAGCTCTTTTCCAAGCCTATTCCTAAATGCTTTGCCAAACTCTGTTTAAAACAGAATCAGGGCTTCCTCCACAGCTTTTGTAGAGGTGAAGTACATAATTCTTTTATCAGCAGTTTCTGTGTAGGATATACTTATTGGATTCTGTGAAGATGATGGCTTCAGGTAAGTTACAGTGAGAGATCCTATCTTCTTAATAGTGTAGATGAAGATAAAGAAAAGTTCCTAAAGAAGAAAGGCAGATGAAGAAGGATAAATATATTAACATAAAAGATGCAGAGAATCCGAGGCTTGTCAGAAGCAAGAGCTGTACTAGAATATTATTAATAACTTCCTCAGAAAAAAAATAGGTTTAATGTATTGATCTTGAAGAGAATTAAACCATAGTTTATTATCCTATCCTTGCAGACTTCTTAGGTGTGCTCCTAAAAATACCAAAGTTAATTTTCAACATCCTCTGAGTGTCATTTGATTTCAAACAAAGACAACCTGATGAAGACAGAGTTAGAAATATACCTCTAGAAAAATATTTGTTTCACCTCACAAGCAGATAATGTCTTTTAAAATCCCTGTTGGATTGTCCCGTCTACTGTGTTCTCATGGTAGTATAAAACACAGGAATGATTTATGACTTCCCATGTTAACCACATTGCAAAACAACCACTTTAAAAAGATATGGCTGATATATTTAAAAGTATTCAGTCTGTAAAATGTTCATCTAGAAATTATTGTGTTTGAATAGTCCTAAGACTAATCCTCTATCCCCTGCTATTATATAAATACTCACAAAACATTTCAGTTATTAGAGCTGTTCTCGCTGTTGGTCCCCTTGATTAAGTATATGCCATGAAATATTGTCATGAAATATTTTTCCTTACTTTCTGATAGTTGCATTTTTATTACACATTTATTTCATTTGTGTTCTGCAGGCATTTTCTTTACACTCACTTTTGTTGACCCTCATAGCATATGTTGTGTTATTTGTTTTGGAAGGTATATGTCCCATTCAGGGTTGATGCTCACAGGTGAAAAGGAAATATTTATTATAATTCTTATACAGCTTTTTTTTTTAGCTAGAAAGTGGGTTTTTTTTGGTAACTGTTATCTCCTATCAATATTTAATTTAATATAAAATGAAACAGTTAATCTTAGGATATCAGATTTTGTTGTAGAGCTGAGCTCTGGCTAGAATAGAAGAAAATTATTATGGTTGTTTTGATTATTTGTTTGAAATGATGACTTTCTTTTATATTCTGATATATATTTCTGATATGAAAGGGATCAGATTAATTTGTTTACTTCTGAACATAATTATGTTTTCCTCCTGGCAACATGAATATAGTAAACTAATATAAGAAGGCTCCAGAAAAATGCTTACATACTACTTCCTACTGGAAACAAACCCCACTAAACATTTAATAACATGAGGAAGTTTTGAACTCTCCCCTCTGCAAAACAAACTAAATGATGCCTTTCTTACAGTGCCTTCTTATACAGTGCTTTGTAACTTCTTAAATATTTTCAAGTTTTGCTAAGATATTATGCAAAATGGTGTTTTTCAAAACCTGATGGTAAATATACTGTTCATCTATTAAGACAAGCCTAAAGCGAAAGGTTATTGGTAATTAAAGGCGAAAGAATAAAAGCTGGAAGAGGCCTGTAGAGCAGTTCGAGCTTTAGATAAATCAACTGGCCAAATTTCCATCACTTCCCTGTTTTTGTAGCACTACATGGTGAAGAAGGACTAGTAGAGAACTGTTTATTACTGTTGTGTGTAGATGTGCTTTCTAACTTTATTTATTTAGTATACTGATTTTGTTGCCATCCACTGTGAAACAAACCATGCTCTGAGTCAGCTTCCCCAGCAACACCCCACACAAAATAACACTTTCAATAAAGTTTGTGTTTACAACAAAGAGAGTAGTTATAGCATATTCTAATTCTATTAGACCCATTTGGGAGATAACTAGATATATTTTATCCTGACAGTGAAAATTGACTAATGATGATAACTCAAGCCTTTGAAAAGAAGTAGAACATAAATGCTCTTTAATACATTCTCTGTCTCCCTAGAACATAGAGAAGGAGAAGACTTAACAGAGAATACATCTCAAATTGTGGAGATCCAATCCTATTTTTCTGACTGTGGGATCTTGTACATTCTGAAAATTCAATGGGACTAAACAGAGTATAAGTATGAAAAAGATGTAGATTTCAGATTGTAAATTCTCCTTCTAAGGAAGCCCAAAGTACAAATTTCTCAAGTGGGCCTTCATTACAGCTAAGACTATATCCAAATACAATGGATAATTATTTGTATTTATAACATACTACTACAACTTGATGATTTTAAACCTAAAAAATCTGCATTTCTAACTTTCTGTTTCCCAAAATAATCATATAGCCAGACTGACAATCCTTTTCTGCGTATTATTCTTTGTAGTCTGTATTCATCTCTTATTCTAGGTGCTTCTGCTGTGTTTTCCACAGTAGTCTCTAGTTTCTGCAGAACATTTGTGTAGCTTGGTGTTTTGCCAATTACCCAGCCCAGCACACAGAATGTCACCATTACCAGGAGACAGATGCATAAGCAGATATAGATTTTATTACCTATCCCCAGAAGAGATAAACCCACTTACCGCAGGTGATATAACAAAAGGAAAAGCAAACTTAACTACAAAGTCAATAACAGAAGGGAAAAGGAACCAGGCAATCACCTCAACAATCGAGGGGGAGACCAACCATGCCCCAAATATCACCATAGTCATGCACAAACCACCCTGGCAAATACCAGAGAGTGGCACCAGCAGTACACAGTACATTCCACAAAGGTACATGGCTAAACTACGACAGACACCAAAAGGATAAGCAATCAAATCCATTACCAGTATTA
>JAVSBS010018759.1:0-31670 GCA_033124195.1 Coracias cyanogaster | reverse complement strand
TCAACGCTGCTATAATTTTGAAACATAACTTATGTTCTTAAACACAAAAACCTGTCTAATAACATGGTTTTAGGCATTGTATAAATATTTTGGATTAGAGGCATAAGGAATGTTTGTGTTAACATGACAAAATGGTAACAAACTAGTAAGTAACATTGATGAAATTTAGATTTATACATTTTATTTTCTCTATATACATCGAGGTTAAACCAATCATTATAGACTGTTTTAGACAAGCCTGTCAACTCTAAGAATGTTTCTATAGCAGGAAATATACTGTGTCCTTTTAGCTTTTAAAAATCTTGCTTACAGGTAAAGCACTGAGGATTTTTATATATCACCTTTCTTTCTGCTTGAAAATCAGTTGTTCTTTCTGTAAATTTTGCCCTATTCCTTCTTGAATGGAGATTTCTGCACAGAAAGTGACAGGTGCTAGAAATACTGTTTATGCCTCTCACCTGTGAAGCATGTATTGAGGATGGTTTTGCTTTGCTTTGTTTTATTTTTTTCTTCTTGTGTTATTCTATATATTACTTAACTTTGGAGAAAATAATTTGAAACATTTGGTTTCATTCCCACCTCTAACATATTTTTTCCCAAGGAAAACAAAACCAAAACCAAAAACCCTCTGAGATTCTTTACAAATTTTTCAGTCTGTGAAAGTAGTATCTTTTTCACTGATACTTTCGATCTCTCTGTTCGTTACTTTGCTTTGAATGACTGGAAGCTTCTTTTCATTAAAACAATGTATCTTTCACCATTCCTTTTTTTTTTTTTTTTGGTCATAGAAGCAGCTCAGCAAGTGTAAGGGTATGGACTTCCTGATTTATGCCTACATGTACATAAAATAGTTTTTCACTGGGCTAATTTTGTTCAGCAAGATTGCATCAGTATAATTCTGCTGTCAAAAATATAGCAACTTTTAGATGTGTAACTCCTTATGCTAATATAAAACTCTGTAGACTAGGTAAGGATAGTATGCTGTAAAATGTTCAGCACAACAAAAGAAGAACCTGTGAAGGAAGAGAGAAACCCTGTTTCTGAGAACAGAAGGAATGTGTCTCAAGGATAGAGAAACATCTGTCCTTCCATCTTCATGTTTTGGTGGGAATGGTAGTAAATTATAATTGTTTCAGTAAGTCTGTTTTTTGAGAGTGATAAGACTGATTTGATGGTACTGTTTGTGTATCTGTGTGGCTGTCCTAACAGTGAAATTTGTAAATCCCATAGCCAACATGAACCACTTGGACAAATGAAACAAAGTTATGACAGGTACTAGATGTTTGATAGGATTTGTCTGTTTTGCAGTGTCATGTGGAAGAGATCCTAGAAGTCTGACCCCACTAAGGAAAATTCTCTTAAATTCCCCCTAGGCTGACAACCAATCTCACACCTGCACTGTCAGACATGTATCTGTCAGCATTGGATATCACGGAATCACAGAATAATTGAGGTTGGAATGGACCTCCAACATCATCGAGTCTAGCCTATGACCCAACACCATGACATCAGCTAGGCAATGTCACTAAGTTTTACATCCAATCTTTCCTTAAACACCTCCAGGGATGGTGACTCCACCACCTCCCAGGGCAGTCCATTCCAGTGTCTAATCACCCTTTCTGTGAGGAAGTGTAAACATTTTCATTCATTCACAGAATCACAGAATGGTTGAGGCTAGAAGGAACAACTGGAGGCCGTCTTGTCCAAATGCCTGTCCAAGCAAGGTCATCTAGAACAGGCTGCCCAGGATGTTGTTTGGATGGCTTGTGAATACCTCCAAGCATGGAGATACTACAGCCTCTCTGGGCAATTGGTACCAGTGCTCAATCATCCTCACAATGAAAAAGTGTTTCCTGATGTTCAGACAGAAACAAGACATTACGTGAGAGTTGTTTGACTTTGTCTAATGTCTATCTGTTGTGCTAAGCGTCATCTAGGACCGAAGTAATCTTCCTATGACAGTTATAATTTAGTATGAATATTTAAATATGTATACATTAAAAAATTAAATATATAAATAACTCACACATATATACACCCATACTATATATACACATATTGTCTGTATGAGTGTATACATATATCCATATATATGTACTTGTAGATATAAAGGCTTCAGGTGAAAGTACCACAATTACATTGAGGGCTATTCTACCTCTGACTACAGTGGAATTCTTATAGAATGATGCTGAGACTGTATCCTGATGTTTTAAGGTACCAGGACTGTTTGAGTAGTTTTGGAAGGTATTGTAAGGTGGGAGAAGCGAGACTTGGCAGTTCCTCATTCCTTATTGTTTACAGAGAACAGCCTCTGCGCCTGTCCCAGAAATTTCTCCCAGATTTTGACTTAGCAGAAGCTAAGCAAAGCCCAAAAGCTAGAAAATCTGGAGACCAGTATTCAAGATCAAAGCTTTTCAGTGTACACACACACACTCAGAGTATCTAGGGAGCACTGGCTTTGAAATCCAAGCTTATTGATTTTGTTCATGAAATTACTTGTTCCAATGTCTTTTTTTTTTTTTTTTTCAGTGATATACTACTTATTGCTTTTTGTGATGTTTTAATTAAGGTTCACAAATCTTATAAGATGAAGGGAAACAAATAAGGAGAAAATATTTTTGCTATTAAATAGTAGCTTGCAGAAGTAATAACATCAAACTGCCAAATATGCTTTAATATGCATCTTTATTTCCATATTAATTTGTTTATATCCAAGAGCAGAATATCTCTAACTTAAGCTCCCTTTTCCCTGCTGGAAATATTTTTTACTTCATTGTGTAAATGGATATGTTTTCAAATACTCCCTCAAATACTGAAGTCTGCATGCATGGCGGGATGATGACTCTGTGTAATGTATATTCCAGGACAGTGGAATGGGCTCTGCTTGGGAGTATGTGTATGTCCAGTATGCCATGAAAAAGAATAGAGATCTCAGAAACAAAGATTTCTTTAATTGTTTTTTTGAGATAGTGGCAATGCTATTAGAGAGGCATAAAACTTATTAACATTCCAAACAACATTCATGAAAATGTAAAAACATTTACTTTCTCTATTGGTAGGCATTCTTCATCGTATTTTTAATTACATTTCTGAAAAACCAAAAGAAAAATAGCCTACTTCTCCTAATAGATCATTCATGTTCTGATAAAGAAGATACGTATAAATTGTGCATTATATCAACAAATGTTAATACCAACTGTAATGAAGCAGGTGCATGTGCATTGCACCTACATGAAAAGAATAACAGTCAAATGCAAGTCTTGCTATCTATCAACATCTTAAAGCATGCTAATTTTCTTTAAAGGAGTTATTGACTTTTATTTATTTTTAAAGCATTTAAATACCAAAATAAGAAGAAAAATAAAGAGAAAAAGGAGCAGAGTATTTTCTACCTTCATTATCTAGATAGCAGGAGGTCTTTGAGAACAGAGAGATTTAGCTGTCAGTGAAGACAGTACCTAGCAACATGAGGCACCTGTCCCAAACAGCACAGCAGTTTTCTTTGCCACTTTGTTTTCATGCTTTGTTTCTCATTTCTGTCTTGTCTGATTTCCTCCTTTGTTTGCTTTTACTGTTTAAGTGAAAGTGCATACCAATCTGTGTAATTTGCATGTCAAGGATGGGACAAACTATATCGACACATCATCACAGCCAAGGAAATAAGTAACAAATCTCTCATAGTATAATCTAGAAAATAAAGCTAAAAGGAAACTTTTAGTACTCTCTTTTTCTGTCTTCCTGCTGTGCAATCTCAAATTCCTTTTAACAGACTCCAAAATATCACTCAAGAAGGTGATGCAGAAGATTGAAATCTATTAAGCCAAGTAACACTTCATTTTCCACAGACCTCTAAGATGAGAGGATGTCATTTAAAAAATACAAAAAAACCCGGTACTTTTTGTCATGCGGTTAACATTTGATTGTTAAATTAAAAACCTTGCACTCCTAGTCGGCACAGCAGACTTAAAAGTGCAGATTATTTTTTTTCAGGATAAGGCTAGAACACTAATATTCTAATATGCAGAGTCCTTTAGTCTCACGTAAGGACTAATCAGCATGCTGTCCCAGTCATTATGAGGTGAGTTGTGTGACATGGATAGTGTTAAGTATGAGAGGAACAGGCCAAGAGTATCCCCACGGAGTTCAACAAGCAGAAGTGCAAACAGAACAACTCCGGCTGTTTTCAACTGTCTGTACAGGTGGGAGCAGTCTTGAAGACAAGGTCCTAGGAGCCAGGCTGGATAAGTTAAAATGTGGCTTACCAGTGCATTCTTGCTAACTACATCTCATGGGCTGCATTAGCCAGAAGGTAGCCCACAAGCTGAGGATTGTCTTACTTTCCTCTGCTCCCTGCTTCTGATGTTGCACCCTGAATAGCTTGTCCATTTCTTTGTCCCTCTGTACAAGAGAAATGTCAGCAAACTGGAGAGAGTTTAGTGATGGGCCACCAAGATGGTTAGGGAGCTGCAACACATGACCTGAGAAGAGAAAAAATTGACTGAATTTGTTTGGCTTGGATGAGAAGAGGTTAAAGAATATAGGTAATAGTTATACTTCTGTAATGTTAGTAGCAATCTTGGGGTACTTGGATAATAAGGTGGGGTTCTCTGTGCTCAAAGCATGACGAAGATTTCTCTTCCTATCTCCAGTGCAGTCCAGGAGAGTGGAGACTCACCTGGCTGTCTCAGGACGGAGAAAAGGAGGAGGCCCTATTGAGACAGGACAGCCCTGCTTTTGGTCAGCAAGGAAAAATAACAGGAGCCTGCATAGTTCTTTGCTTCTGAGAAAAGGCTATCAAATCTGATAGCTAACCTTTGCCTCATTATCTATGAAATACATATTGAAGTTGACACCCCTGCATATGCTAATGAAGATTATAGAGGTCATTCTATAGAGATCATCTCTCCACCCAAATCATATTACACATCCCCTAAGGGGCGGGGGAGAGGGGGGAAAACCTCATAATTTTGGGGATAAAAGAAAGGAGAAAATTATGGTTAAATTGGGAGAGAAGAATCTCAATATCTGAGGGACCAGTCGACAGGCTGCATTCTCTTCCTCTGCCCCAGGCAGGGACACCTCTCTGGGTAAGCACTGAACCTTTTATCCTCTGGTGAATGTTAAGCCCAGGTTGTTGTATTATTGCTATTTCTGCCAGCAATATTAATCTGAATTAGTAGTGCTATTGTAGTTAGTGAATTTATCAACAGAAATCTCAAATTTGTTCTGTTGCTTTCAACAAAATAGCTAATTTCGAATTTTTGTGAATCTGATTTCATTAAAGTCCTTTGCTGGGGGTATAAAAAACAGATCAGTGAAACTCCTGGGACTCTGACAGACAAATATTGAAATTACATTCCTTTTAATGTGACAAATATTCAGCTACTTAAAAGCAGATTCATAGAAACCATGGAACCAGGCTCATTTGGAGTGCATAATAAGAGGATAGAGTGCAGTGGTTGCAAGTAGCAGCACAAGAAACAAAACTGGGTGAAAGGAAGAAATTCTTCCCCTTATAAGTGATTAAACATTGGAATAGTTAGAGCAGCTGCAGGATTGCTATTCCTGAAGAGTCAACATTCAGCTGGGCAAAGCTTTATGGTGTCTGATCTAACTTTGAAGCTAGCCTTGCTCTGAGAAAAAGTTTGGAGTAGATTTCCAGTGGTCTCTTCTAAACAAAGTTTTTCTTTGATTCTGTGTCCAAGAGTTTAAAACTTCATTTCAGAAGACTCTTCTGAAGATTTTTGTTTTGCCCTTGCAATGATCAGCATGATCCAGAATTGCCTTATTTTTCCTTAAAAAAATGATTTCATGAAAACTTGGGGTAAATACACAGCTCCTTCTAAAACTGGATTTCAGATTATCTTTGTTTTAGTTAACATCTGATATTAGCAACTCTATCATGCATTTCTACAATCACCCCAAATAATTCTAACATTAGAAGTTTAGCTATTAAAAGAGAAAATATTTATTAGAGAGGATAAACAGGAAATACTTAATAACTATGCTCTGAAGAGGAAGGCATTAGGTAGCTTGCTTATATATTTTCATAGATGGTTTTCATTAATGCTACCACCTAAGCATCTCACAATATTCTTTTGGATTGAAAATTCACTGATCACAGGAAATGCTTTGTGCAGGAATTTAAAAAGGAAGAGTAATACTCTGTATTTCAAATTGCCGCATTTATAAGACTTGTAGCACTTCCCCTAACCCCTGTCCCCTCCCTTTCTTCCTTAACATTGTTTTTATGGTCCTATGTATTTTGTCTCTAAATAATACAGGGTAGAATTTCACAGTTCTCCTACCCATCAGTTACCACAATTTGTGTGTTGAATACTTACTGAGCACAGGCATCTGTTGTTTTTCTCTCATAGAGATTGAGATCACAAAGTATAAATGAGGCATTTCTTAAGTAAAAATAATATTTATTTGAAACAGCTAAGAGAAAGCAAAGAAATAAAACTGGGAAGTCTACAAGAATGTCCATCTCATGGTAACGTGATCAGCCTGAAATTCTTGAGTTATATGTTAATGAACCTATCTGTTTTCTTCAGGTTAAATTCAATTATTTTAACAATCTCTTCTTTGATCCATCTGCATTAGCTAAGCGACTGCTTCTTCTGGGCTATTCCTTTCCTCCTTAATGCTGTCTTTAATCGTACAGCTTCCATTTGAAATAATCCAAAATATATTGATACATTGTCTCAATGACCTACAAATTATATAGTATACCTAGGTTGTTATTAGAAGCTTTTAATTTCTCTCTCAGATTGATAGTAAACTGCTGTCTCCTGGGACCAAGAAGAAACCATGATAAACCAGCAGGTTTTCAGAGTCACCATGCCTTGATCTTCTCAGATTTGCACAACAGCTTCAGCCTGGGGCCGTGTCAAGTTTTATTAGCTGAAGACTGCAGGCCAAACAAATGCTGAGGGCGGTTCAGATACTTTTCCAAACTTCTGAATTTTAACTGAGTTCACCATGAATTGATAAACTGCAGGGATGTACATGTGACTGTTACCTTCAGATACTGAGGGGAGAAAATATTCCCTGTAAAAATGAAAGAAAAATTACATCAGGATTTAAGATGATTAATATTTTTCATTATGCTCTTCTATGAGGTGACAGTTATTGAAGAAAAACCATGATGTTTGCATAGAACTCACTTAAAGTGATTTGACAATAAACAAAGGAAAATAATTATTTCAGAAGCTAAAGAGATCTGGAAATATTTCAAGAAAGTTATTGGAAATTATGTATTCCTCATAATTCCCTGTGCATCCTCAAGTTGGTTTTAAAGACTTGTTAAGTTGGGATGGTTAACAATGAGATAATCCAGATCACTTATATGGTAAATTAATTATCAAGAAAGCCAAGATGGAACAACTCCAAGACAGGTAGTTTAGGCTGCTATCACTGCAAATAGTTTGTCCCTAGGGAGACCCCTGATACTAATTTTCGTTTTGTGTAAATTTTTCTACAATCTACATTTTTTCTCACACTCATAAACACATTTCTTTGATGCAAAATTATTCCTGTCCTGTTATAAAACCTAGATGACATGTCTCTATATTGTATGTAATGTACATACATTGCATGTATCATTGTATATTATTATTATGTTATTATATATTTCCTATAATGTATTTCTTGTAAAAAATATACATGAAATCAGTGATGTGAATTTGGCTCTGTATGCCTGCCCTATTTAATTTTCAAAGATATATTAACATCATAAAATATTTACATGAGCGGCACTAAGGTAAGGCATAAATAATCATTTTTCTGATAGTAATTATTTTTTGTCTCTTTTAATATTCCTAATATATCTGTTTTATTTCTCTCATTATGAAAGTGTAGAGTGAGAAGATTTTTTTTTTCCCAGATTTATATAAACCTTATACATTTAGACTGCTCAGGTGCACAGAGAGGTCTAAGCTATGGTATTTGCACTATGATCAACCTTTTGGAAAACATTAACATATTTGGTTCAGCATTTTCTGTTCAGGTCTGTCTTAGTCAATCCTGGCTTTCACTGCCTAAAGGGAACAAACTTCTCCTCTTTGTTTTAACTTATAAATAGCTTTGGATATAAGCAGCAGGGTCTGGGTTGGTAAATTCCTCTTGCCACAGTTTTGTATATCAGAAAACGTTGTACAAGACAAAAATATAGTTTCATGCAAATCAACCTAAACAAAACTGTTATGGTATGAAGAAATGACAGTACTAGTACTGTAAAGGCCTTAGTGCTTTTCATGTAGTTAGTTAAACAGCTGATGTGGGATTTACACTGATTATGCATCCTGTGATCTTCCTTTTGAAAAGAAGCAAAGGAAAATGATTTCTTTCACATACCAACACAATCTTATCTATTCCCTCATTCTGCTTTCTATTCTTCTGGTCTTTTCTGATTTGCTCTGATTTGTTTAATTTCATGATAAACTCAATGACTTAATTCTCTCAAAAAGTTCTAATTTCCTCTGATTTCTTGGGAAATTTTCCTCTAAAATCATGACACATGCTTCTACACTTCTTTTGTGTCATAAATATGTAACTTTTTTTTTTTTTTTTCAAATCTTGAATGCAAACAATCTCGTTTTGCCATGGAGAAGTGACAGAAGAGGTAGCTACTCACAATTCAATAGCTGTTAAAATAGAACAGGTGTGATCTTTGTGACTGTCATCTAATCACTTGCCCTTGTTTAGTTAAAAGAATTGGATAACATTCTTCAAAGGAGATTAATAACCTTCCCCCACCCCCCTCAAAAAAAACCAAAAACCAGAAACAAAAAAACAAAAAGCCCCAAACCAAGACAGTTTAGAAATAGGTAGGAAACTAAGAAATTCTGGTGGGGAAGAAAGTACACTATTTGCTCACAGGTCATGTAAATTTTCTGGTGTGGTGAAAGAAGATGTATGACGTATAAGAAAATGCATGACCAAGAGTGCACAATGAAATGAAAGAAATAGAGGCTGAAAAAGGGTCGTGCTGTACTCCTCCTGTTTTTGTCTTCCTGAATGCACTTTTCTACATGGTTTTTACCAAGGTGAAGGAAACTATTTTCTATTAGATGCTAAAAGGTTATAAATTGAGCTTACATGCCTAATCGTTGGATCAGAGAAGGATGCCAAAAAGCCTCCACTTGTTTTATGATTGGGTCAGCTTTGCTAAAGAAAACTGCTGTAACTTACAGACTTTGCTTTCATTTTCTTTTTCACATTTTCATTGCTGCAGTAAGCTTTCTAAACCCCTTACATTTGATATATTTTTATTTGAGAAGCAATTGCTTACTCTATCAGTGATGCTGTGAGAAATGAGGAGAGTCAGAGAATACTTGGACCTTAATTTTCACTTATCCTTAGCCCCCTTGATTTGTTCTGGCTGTGTAAAGTGGCTTTAAAATTACATTTACCATGTCTTAAAGGCTCCTTATCAGCACCACTGCCAGAGAAAAGGGCCTTAGTGTAAATGAGAATCAGGCCTCCTGAAGAGTATTTGCACAGCAGGTTGTCACTTAGGTTATTTAGCTGCAGCTGCTTCTACACTAGAGGCACATTTAGAAAATTCACTGTTAAATGAAATTCCAACTCCCATTTGCTTTGCACCTCCTAGGAGGATCACAAACCAAAGTATAATGATGCAACACAAAGCTTGTGGACCTGTAAGAAATATAATGTATCCAAGTAAGCTCTTTTTTCCAGCAGGTGGTCCTCTTAATGGTTAACATCCAAGTGTGTAAGACAAAAAAGTAATATTGGAATGTTTTAAAATAGCTCATCAGTGCCTACAATTAATTTCTGTTATAATGCTCTGGAAAGGTCTCTAATTTCTGCTCAACACCACGGTTGAAGACAACTAAAGTTAGAGAAAGATTTCAAGGATATCTACACGTAAGTGGAAAACTACAGGTTGTTTTTTTTGAGAAAGAAGAAGAAAAAAGAATAAAAGAAGTTTAGTCCACAACCTCTTGCAGTTTTAACTGAGTATTTGTTGTCTTATTCTTATTTATACAAAAAAAGTTATAGAAGAATTGAAAAAAAAAATCTTTCCTGTTCTTCCAGTAGAGGTTGCTGATTCCTCTGTGCATGGTTGGAATCTGGAATAAAACAGTTACAGTGGCAAATGCAGTGTAGCCTGGAAAATATCTTTTAACAAAAGTACAGAAGGTTTGTTTGTAAAGGAAGCACACAGCTCTCAGCAGAAGGATGCATTGGGAGTGTATAACTCCTTTCACACAGAATAATGTTCTGAATGTGGTAGGTTTGCCTTTTGAAAAGTAAACAGCTCTTCACGGGTAACTTTAACAGCCAGAGAATAACATTGTACTCTAGCAGGAAATGAATTACAATTCTGTCTGGAAAAGTGACACATTCTCTGTAGGTTGAAAGAACGTAAGGGTGTAATAAAGGAATATTTATATTTTGTATTCTCATTCAAAATTCTATTACTAAAATATACTGATATTAGTATATATTATATTTGCAGAATACATGTATGAATTTGTTATTGTTTCAACATTTGCTTCCTTATGTTTTCTTCTGTCTCTGTTCTCTTATCATTTCTCTTATATCTTCCTACTCATCTTTTACTATCTACTGCTTATATTCTTTCATCATCAGAGACAAGTTCATACTTTACAGGAAACTGTTGACATTTGCTCTCTATTTGTAGTGGGAAGGAATAAACATAGCTAACTGCTTTAAAAAAGTTCTCCCTTTCAGCTTTTCTGAAGGTTCAATCAGTTCATAAACATCTGTGGAATAATTTGTCCTTGAAGAACTTTCATCAAGTCTTTTGGAGTTACAAACAGTTTGGCATGACAAAATTTCATGTGAACTTCCAAGATACTACACATACTGTCTGATCTTACAGATGTTTGGTCTTAGTACAATCTTACTGGATTAACCTATGTGTCCCAAGTAACCACATAGCCCTGCAACTGCCATTTGGAAAGACTGTCTTAATTTCAGAACACTTGTGGCAGATATTTTTCTTTCTTATAATTTCCATAAATCAAATAAATTAAAAATATTTTAAGTAGCTGCTTTATTGAAATCAGAAGGCTGAGATATGTGGGTCTAATATTTCAGTTTCTCTAAATAACTTTTCCCACTCTAGTATCATAACAAATCAAAATATACTGTTATGTATTTCATCCTTTAATGAGGTCTAACTGTCCTTCTTGGTATTTCTTTATAGCTCCTAATACCCTTACATGATTAGTTCCAACAGACTTTCAGTTAAATTGCTGAAGTCAACTTTCTCAGATTTTTATGCCTGTTTTCCCAGGCCGAAGCAATTGATACTTTGAAATAGTTTGAGTCAATATGTTTTTACTGTTCATTAACATGTAGGTTTATACTTGCAAGTTTATAAGTTCTGTTTCTACAAATTATATTTTCTTTCCTCATTCTTTCTGTTCTCATTTCTGTTCTTATTTTAACAAGGCTGAAGCTAGGCTGGATGTTCAAAACATCCTGTCCCTCACAGACGGAAAAACAACTGAAAAAAACAAACTGCCTTTGATTTAAATGTTTATTCTGAAGGAAAATTCTGTCAACAGCAGAAAAATTATGAAATGAACTAAATTATAAAAGCATAATGGACAAGTTACATGCTTGAGCAGAACACAGAACCTTTCTACTCCAGCCACACGTTTATTGCCAACCCAGACCTATAACAACCATAGTTAAAATCTAGTGGATGTTTTGTGATTCTTCATAATGGACATGGTTTACAGGAAAGGAAATAAAATGAAACAAGACCAAACAGCAGCAGTTCAGAATACTATACATATACTGAATTATAAATATGTTATTTTGAAAATTTACATATCACTCTAACTATTTCTTCTTCTTGCTGCATCCACACATTGGGAATCTGTTCACTGAGACTTATTTATCTACTATATGTTGCTTGCTGGCACTTTGAATCAAAGCCCACTGACTGGATGACCAAACATTGTACTAGAATTTTATCAGTGATTTCCATTTCAGTACTTGTAATATTGAGGGCCCTAAGTATTTTGCAGGCTGGAATAAGTCTGACTCCCCTGTCAAACTGGGCTGATTGAGGCTGTCAGCTTTGTTTATGTGATTGGTTATGCGAAGTCCACATAATGTAACACACTGGTAGAATCCATACTGAATGGTTGAAGCTGGTGGTTGCAAGTGCAATCCAAGCAGCATAAATACGTACTCATTTTTTGGTGCAGGAAACAATGCTGACATTTTTTTATAAAGTCCAGGTATGTGAGGTCGGGAAATAAGCACTTTCTCAAAAGACAGCAGTGAAATGTAATATTGCTGAGTTCTGAGAGCACTGAGATCCTTTTCTTCTACCCTGAAGGGCCTTTCCCATTACAAACCTTCTATAGATTCTAGGACAGTTAAAAACTTTGGAAAAGTAAAGTTCTGAAAAGTCAAGGAAGTGAGAGGTCACTTAGTGATAATGGAAATATCATAGCTACCAGTGTATTTCATTTCATTAGCTAAAATATTTGAAAATTTCAGCCATTTGCAGCAATTTATATAGCACGCATACAGCTTAACTGAAGATTAGGACATAAACAGAAGAAAAGAGATTTTGGGGAAGATGAGTCTATTTGCCAGAATCTTTCCTGTAACAGGAATAGGAACAGTAACATTCAGAAGTGAAGCAGCAGGGTTCCCTAAGGCACGCTGCTGTGCTCATGTACTAGAAATTGTTTAGTGCAGATACATATCTTAAGTATCAGCAAGAAAACATTTCTGTCAACCTTCTGCTTTTTACTGTGTGTTTTGTAATATAACGTGAGTTACTCTGCAGGGTTTAGAATGACAGTTTTCTTCAGTAGTTTTCCAAATAGTACACAAAAAAGGAAGCAGCATCATTTTCTTCTTTTTCAGATGGAAAAGTGATGAAAGGAAATGTCAAGCACCTTGCTGAATGTGAAGAGTCAAGACCTCACCTTAACATTTTATGTACATATTAATCAATAAAGATACACGTTCACCTTCAGACACAGTGAGACCCTACCTCCATTTTCTTTCTGGATTTAAAACACAGGGGAATATTTTATCAAGTTATTTGGTAAATAATAGTTTAAACTTGCTACTTACTCTCAGTCTGTCACTCTCATCTGAATTGTGTTTGAAAGGAAAAACAAAATATAGAAATGAATTTATCTGGTATTTGACATCAAGCTGGAAATACAAAGTAGTATAAAAATTGATGCAAAACTTGGAAGATGAAGGCTGAGTAATTTTGACTCAGAGCCTGGGTGTCCCATCTTGTTACCATATAATGCAACAGGAACATACATTCTTCTTTGCTTCAGTGAGGACTTTGTAAATATTATTATTATCTTAAATGCTTTTAGAAAGTTGGTTGAAATTGCTGAAATGTTTGAAAAATTCTGTACATAAAATCTGCAGGTATGTTTTTAATGGCTGATTTTGATTAGCTTAGCAAACAGAATCTGTTAGTGCTACATTTACAATAATTCCACAGCTGAATCCATCATCTGACAACCATTTATTGCCTGTTCTTATGCATTTTCTCTTAGATTTAGTTAATTACATCAGATCAGGGAGTTACCTTTACTGAAGAACATCATAACAAAATAGCTAGAGGCTGATCAGATGGAATGTAATGGCTGGATTTCTAATGCATAGTTAGATGAAAAATGGCTCAAGTCTCACTGATATTGGAAGCAAACAGGAAGGCACAGTATACGGGGGCGGGGGGGAGGGGGGATGTTTCCCCTTCTAAAAAAATTTCTCATTTGAAACAAAGTGGAACATTTTCTTCTTAGCCCAGAAAGTGTAAACAAAATATTCAGTAGAATAGCAGTGAATGCATTGAAAAGTTGACCCATACTCTCACGTGAGGAAATCCAGAAGTTTCAAAATAGTGAAATTGGGGGAGTTACTGTATGAATACTACTGAAAACAATGGTTTTAGTTTTGTTTTAACTTTGAAATATTTCCTATTCTATTAAATTAAATCTCTGTTTTACCTCTTAAACATTCCAGTGAATAAAGCCAAATAACCCAGTAAAGGAGAGTTAATATAGCTTTGAGTGGTTATGGATTTGTTCTTTAATGAACTACGTAGAGACTGGGGTTATTTGTACTGTATTGTAGAAAGAGAACTCTTCTCAAAGTCAGTGTTAAGGTCCAATTGTTAGATCTGCCATTAGTAAATTCATTATGTAAAAACGTTCTACTGGGTAATATTGAGGAAAGTGAGAGGTATTTTATAAAACCTCTACGAGGTTAAGAGTTGAATTCAGAATAGACCTTATATCACTGACATTCCTGTATTCTGTTTAAGTCCTTACCTCATCAGAACCAGTAGATTAGAATGAATTGATTTATTGCAAATAGTAACATTTCTATAATATAAAATATTGAAACTTGACAGAAATGCATGTGAGAGTGAACAAAGATTTGTGAAAACATACTTGTTCCTTTAATTTGTTTTTTCCACAATAAATAATTCTCTTGAAGTTGTGACATGGTTTTGGTAATTAATCACAAGTATCATTAGTTAAAAACCATAGGATAAAACTTGTTTATTTAGAAATTATTCTGATTAACAATGTGTTCACAGCAGTATGGACAGGTCTCTAAACAAATCACCAACTACTCGGCAATCAACACACAGAGCACAGAGCACAGTCTTACCACATCTACTATTCTTACAGTTATATTCCAACAGGGGAAAAAAACAAGAGTTCAAGTGCTCTCATGCCTGGGAACTAACTATTGATCAGACACACTTCCCCTGCAAACCATGTAATACCACATAAAGGTCACCATGGACAGCAGAAATTGCTTTTATCGAACAGTATAGTGAAGAGGCATTTAAGACAAAAAAGCACCTTTATGTTGTTTTGGCAGGCAGTTGATTGTTTGTGACTGTATAGTTCATGAATCTGAAGTCTGAAACTGTAACACTCTGGTTTGCTTGAATACCTAAGACTATGCACTTTGGGAGTTTGGTATCTCCCAGATGAACTAGGCTGAACAATCTGTTTACATGGAACAATAAAAGACTAAAAGACTAAAGAAATGCATCTGCAACATAGTTTTTGAACACCCATATAGGTGAAGGAAGTCACTTTTTAAAAGATGGATATACATTTGACTATGTCAGATAGTTTAATGGATATTTTGTTATTTGATCATTAATAATCAGTGTATTCTGCTTCAAAACAAGTGATTTAACTTAAACAGTATTTGTAGTCATAAACGAGTGCCCCATAAATAACCATATTGGATTATTTAGGAAAATTAAATGTTTTGAATCTTCTGGAGCAAATTTTAATTTCATTATTTTTCCTTTTTTTTGTAGAAAAGATATTAAACAAAATTAAAATTGTTCTTATACTCAGATCGTACAGAAAAGATAGCAGTCTGCTGAAAAACTCCCTACAGCATTCACGAAAACGGAAAAGAGAGAAATGTGGGGTTTGTAAGAGAGTTAATGTTTAATGCCACATTCCACCAACAGTTTAAGACTGTTCCAGCAGTCTTAAACAGCTATTAATGAGCTTGTGAATCTTGCTGTATGGGGGAAATCAGTTCCATGTTCTTCCAGCCCAGCTTCTTTACTTTGATAACTGATAGATGATATGTCATCCAAGGAGATTCCTGGGGGACAATTCACTGTCTGATGATCAGCATGTATGTGTTCAATCACACTGGAGACAGGACTTAAATGTAAATGATCCTAACAGATTGATTAAAAAAAAAAACAGACAAAAAGAAGCACAATTCAGTGAAGAAATGGGGAAGGTTTTTCAATCAGATCAGCTGAAGAACTATTGGATGGGAGTTAAACAGCTTTGCAAGAATGTTGTCAGATATTTAGAAAGATTCTGTATTAAAGCAGTAACACTGGTCAGAAATCAAGAAAACATAATATATAGAAAAACATTAAAAGTTTGGTTTATATTAAAGGCCACAAAGACAGTGAGGACTATGCTGTAATGCCCCTCAGACAAGTATAAGCCTACCACAAAGAAGGAACAAATAACATGTTTTCTATCTCCCTATAAAATGGGGCAAAAGAATTCAGATTAAGTATTGAAATAACCTTGTCAACTGGGAAAATGATTAAGCACCAGCCTATGGAGGCTATAGAACACCCAGCTTTGGAAATTGTTAAGGATAGTCTAGTACAGTATCAGGAATGGCCAGTAGACACGTTCTTGGCCAGAGCAGTTAATGTTTTCAGGTTCTTCAGTCTTCTGTGCTTTCCTCATGGCCTATTTCTGTTTGTCATGCCATTTCAAGGTTATATCTAAGCAGTGTCGAGTCCTAATATTCATTACCACAGAATCTAATTTGAGACAATAATTAATGTTTTCTTTACAATATAATTTCAGGCAGCTCTGAGTTCATGGGTGGCAGAGGCCATTGCTATAATTAAAATAGCAGGGATTATCAGTTTTAAACTTTCTAAATCCAAGTGGATCACCATCTGAGATTTAGAAGATATTTGTCTAACAATATCAAATTTCATATTTATGCATGGCTTATCCCTTTCTTATGTGGCAATTGCTGCACTAGCAAGTGGTTACTATATTAAATAGTATCAGGGTATTCTGTTCTGCTGCTAAATGATGCACAGAAAGTGTTCTCCAAGTCAGAAGGTGAAAATATATATCCTTCAGAGAAGCAATAGCCATGTTTTTTCAAGTTGTATGTCATGGTTTAAGCCTATCCAGCTGGCAACAAAGCAACCACACAGTTCCTGGCTCACTCCAACTCCCTCCAGTGGGACAGGGAGAAGAAAATACAACAAAAGCCTCAAGAGTCAGACAAAGGACAGGGAGGGTTCACTCACCATTTATGGTCATGGGCAAAAGACATTCAATTTGGGGTAACAAAATCAAATTAATTTATACAAAACCAAACCACCACCAATTCACCAACTGAATCAGACTAGGACAGTGATAAATACAACCAGATCTTAGAAACACCATCCCACCACCCTTTCCTTCTTCCCCAGGCTCATCTCTGCTACCTCCTCCCCCTCAATTGTACAGAGGAGCAGGGAATCGGGGTTGCAGTCAGTCTCAGTCTGTTCCATGTTGTTTCTGCCACTCCTTCCTCCACAAGGGGAAAGTTCCTCACTGCCATCCCCTGCAGCAACATGGCATCCCTCCCAATGTGGGTCTTTTCCATGGGCTTTAATCCTCCCATCGATGGACTGCTCCAGCACAGGCATCCTTCAGAGTCATGGAGTTCTCCAGGAGCAGTCTCATGCTCCAGCGTGGGGTCCTCCATGGGCTGCAGACAGGATTTATCTTCAGCGTTGCTCTCTAAGGGCTACAAGGGCTCAGTCTGCCATCTCACCATGGGTCGAAGGAGAATGGCTGCTCCGGTGTGCCTCCCCTGCTCCTTCCTTACTGACCTGGGTGTCCACATGGTTGCTTCTACCAAATCCTACTCCTCTCCAAAACAAAAGGGCTCCCAAAATGAAGGAACTCATCCAATAGGTTTTTCCCCTCTGGATATGTTATTGCAGATCTTATTATTGGCTTGGCCTTGGCCAGAAGTGGGTGTGACTTGGAGCCAAGGGAGTTTCTCAAAGCTTCTTACAGGAACCCCTCCAGTATCCCCTTCCCCAGTATTAAAACCCTGCCAGCCACAAACCCAACACATTGTGAAAGCATAATACTAAATACTTGAAAAGCATAGAAGCCTCTGTATCATATTCAATATTTAGGCATCCTTGAGACTATGAAAAAGCTGAAGTACTCTTCAAGTAAGAGCTTATCTAGACAGCAAAAGAAGATGGAAGATCTATTGCCAGTGATGGCTACTATGGCTTATCCCAAGAATAAGGATAGTGAAGATGTGTGGAAATCCCCACCAAGAAAGCAAATGAAGCAAAGCACAGGCCCTTGATGGACACAGAGGGAAGTGCAGAGAGATGAAACTGGGTGAGTGATTGGTTAGAGAATAAAACAACAGTCCCAAATCACTCTGCTGGAAATCAGATGACACACCAAGCTAAGTAATTGTCATTCAAAAGCAGAAGCAAGAAGTGAAGTGTGATTTTCAAGCTCTGCTTTGCTGCCTAGCTTATACAGATATGAAATGTGAAGATACATAAAGAGGTTCTTTGCATTTTAACAGCTAATTGAAACTATCTACAATCCAAGTGCAGACTTTCACCTCAAATACAAACCGAACTGGTTGTTCTGCTGTTATTTTTAAGACTCTTGCATCTATAGATGTTAAACTTGAATGAAGAGTTTATTTTCATACCTAGCCTCAGTCATAACTCTCCAAAGGCCAGCAGCATTAGTATTTCAGAGGAATTTAAGTTTAACTCATACTGCAATGATCAAACATCACAGATGGAAATCTACATGTTCTGACCTACCTTCAGATAGAGTACAGTACTCTGCTTTCATTTACGTTGTTGAAGACATTTTATGTTGGGTAAATATTTTTCTAAATTAAATCAAACTCAGGCCTAGTGTTAATATATTTCATTTTTTTTCCTTTTCCTTTTTTTAAAATTTTTTTTCTTTATTTTTTTAATGCTATGAAGCATATCCAATAAAAGCGAAAAAACCACCAAAAGATAAAAGAACCCTCCAAGTCCAGATTTCTCCATTCTGTGATCATCACCAAATTGGCAAACATCAGCAAAATCTTTCCATGCTTGTGAATATTCCTATTCCACACTTTCCTAAAGCAGCCAAGAATTGAAACAGGAATGTCAAACAAAAATACATATCAAAGCTTCTAAATTATGTCATCTGAAACTAAAAAAAAACCCAAACTAAATTTCAGCTCTCTAACAAAACCAAGTCCTTTTACATCCAAGGCTGTCCTTTAAGAAACAGTTAAAGGATAAATAGAGATAGAATTAATTAGATTTTAAATCATTCAGTTAGTGAAAAATAAACCTAAGACAGGATTTAAGTTTTGGTATTGATTTCCATATTTTTAGCTACAGAAAATCAAATACTTTGATTCACTATGGTATGATTGCAAAGTTTAAACTTATGAACAAATGTGAAGAAAATTAGTCTTTGTAACACAACATTGTCTAAAAATACAAAAGAATAATTCTGTCATCAGAAGTCTGGAAGAAATACTGCTTTAGGGCTGACTGAGAGATTTACTTGAGTGCAGAGTTTGTTAAGGAACACAAATCATGAACATTTTCATATATTTTTTGCCCACTCTTTCCACATCCAAATTCCTCACCTGCAATTCAGAGTAAATAACAAGGACAAATCCTCTGATAGTGAGAGTGTTAAATAAATGCTTCAGAAAAAGTTGGCAGCTTCATTGTTTAGAAACTCTCAGCACTAAAAGAAATGTTAGCAGCAGCCCAACGCTGGCCTTGAAGACCTTGTTTTTATTCTTCTTTGCACAAAGCCAACTTCTGTGCTTGCTATGCCTGAATCCTCCTTCTAACTAGGACAGAAGAGAGAAAGAAAAATCTGTTTCAAGAGAACTTTGATATTTCAAGATTTGTTTTTATTTTTCATCCAAACAAATGTCATGTCTAAAATTCACCAGTAAACAAAGTAAGTATGTGAGATGGCAGTTCATGTAGTTTCATTACTACAGGATACTAATCTAGGAAATATGAAATGTACTGTGGGATTCAGATTGTCTAAGTTAGAAGTAAGACATATGAGATTCTATTTAGATGCCCACACATGGAGTATAGTACCATTTGAAATATCCACTGCTGACCTCCAGATACTGTTTCAGAGTAACACAGGACTCCCCTCAACGTTTTGTCACTTCTGCCAGTTGTGTGCAGATTTTTTTATTTAGATGTGTTGAGGCTACACTATTATGCACATATGTGGTGGGAATTAATCAATTCCAGAAAGAGGGATTCATTTTGAAGTTAAGATGCTTAAATTCAGATGTTTCCCTGTGAACCAGGTATGCAGGCTTGCACTGTGGTCCATGGGGTGCAAGTCAATGCAGCCAAGGGGGCACAGAATACTCTTCAGCTCACTCCAAGGAAGACTGTGCTGAACTGAGGCTGGTTACCTTCATAAACCACTGGTTACCTTCGAGCAGCTGTCTAAATTCACATATTAATCAGAAGAGACCAGATTGATACATTCAATGGAGTCAAGAGAGGAATTCATCTTATCCTAGAGCAGATGGCTATACACTTTAGACTCCATCACCTGTATTGACTTACATTTAGTAAAATGGAAATTCACAATCCCATCAGAAGTAGTTGACTTAACCCTGTAGATATCAAATGTCAGTGGGAAGAATCTCACCTCTGATTTTAAGTAAGTCTTGAATCAGGACAGCATTTTCATTCATATCAGTCTACAGAAACACTTCAGTGCAGGTTTCTTCATGCTGTAGGCCAGCTGGTACATCCATTAAAGTCTCCATTCACATATGATACACTTTTTAAAGGAAAGTTTGAAACCAATAATTCTCAGTCAAGGATTTTGTAGAACCAAAGCATGGTTTTCATTGAAAGTAGCTTGGGTTAAAATCTTTTACTTAGGACTATTAATATTACCCTTCTCTTCACATGTCCAAATAGGCCTCTTACAGAAGGTGTCTAATAAGTTTTCTTCCTTAATATCCCAACAAAAGGCAGAAGTTCTGAAATTCACAGCTTATAAGATTTTCCTTGCAGAGATCAAGTCTAAAATCACTGAAATTTCCAAGACTTTTGGTTGCTTAAAGTAAACTTTAGGCAAGAGTGTAAACTCTGGGTAATATTGATGACTACCTCATTTCAATTTAAGACAGAGTAATTGCTTCTTTTAATTAAAAAAAAAAAAGTGTATTTACATGAGACAAACCCAGCATTTTCCCCAAATTAATGGGCATACAGTTCTACAATTTTCTGTCATTAACATTCTAGTACTTTTTAAATCAATTCTCTGTTGTAGTCAGATACCTACACTGACAGTAAAGGCTAGATATGTAAAGTATCTAAGTACTCAGTTGAAACATTGGATATTACTTACACAAACAACGTTGTTACTGGAATGGAGCAAATCTACCTATACATTCATATGTTTTAGAAAGCAGAATAATATAAATAGTTTTAAACACGTTTCTCATTTAAAGAATAGTATTCAAATGTTCTTGAAATAGAATAGCTCAGAGGAAGATTTCAAGAAAAAAAAGACCATTTTCATAACATGTGATTTCACTGTATGACTTATAATTGGAGCTGAGATGCTGTATGCCCTGAATTACTGTTAAAATAGTCTGCTAATATTAATTTAAACTGGATACAATGTATAATGTGCTACAGAAGTTCATATTTTTTAAATGTATAAAAGATGAGTATTGGTAATATAATAAAGACCTGTGAAGTGCTGGGGCCTGAGCTGTGGGCCCCAAGTTGGAATTGACCTGTGAATGAGTCACAACCTAGCAGAATGTTTTGTTTTTATTTGCTTCATGTTCCCAAGGCAGAACCTGGCCCAACTGTGGCTCTGTCCTCACCCAGGTGGTCATGGTTGGGGTAGTGGGCGAGGCTAAGGCTCTTTTAACCAGGAGCCGATTAGTCAGAAGAGCTTCCTGTTGGGTGTGGCTTTTGTTGGTGCTGCTTGCATCTTGCTGAGCTCTTTCAGTGGTGTTCTTCCATGTGAAAAGCCGCTGAGGGAGCCATCTCTGTCCATCGTGTGCAGCAGGTAATGCTGGCACCACAGTGGGCAGTGAAGGAGCTGGGCGCCCAGGAACCTATAGCAGTCTGAAAGATGACTTCTGAGTGGATGTTGCTGAGTTCAGTGTTGGCATGTGTGATCAGTCAACTGATGGCAGCATAAAATGATGATGGCTGAACCAGCACAACAACCTAGGAATAGCATGAAAGTTTTACATTGCAAACTACTGCAGGGTTTCAAGGAAAATAATTGAATCATAAAATGGTTTAACTTGGAAAGGACTTTAAAGGTTATGTAGTTCAAACCCCCAGCCATGGGCAGGGACACCTCCCACTAGACTAGACTGCACAAGGTGCCATTCAAGCTAGTCTTGAACTCATCCAGTGCTGGGGCATCCACGACCTCCCTGGGCAACCTGTTCCAGTGTCTCACCACCTTCAGAGTGAAAAACTTCTTTCTTATAACTGATCTAAATCTCCCCTCCTCCAGTTCAAAGCCATTACCTCTCTTTATGTCCCTACAAACCCTCATATAAAGTCCCACCCCAGCTTTCTTATAGACCCCCTTTAACTAATGAAAGGTCTCCCTGGAGTCTTTTCCTCCAGGATGAACAAAACCAACTCTTTCAGCCTGTCCTTGTGGGAGAGGTGTTCCAGCCCTCTGATCATCTTCATGGCCCTTCCCTGGACCCCCTCCAACAGGCCCATGTCTTTCTTGTGCTGAAAGATCCAGAGCTGGACACAGTATTCCAGCTGGGGTCTCATGAGAGTGGACCTGCTGGCCACAATTCTTTTTATGTAGCCCAGGATACAGTTGGCTTTCTGGGCTGCACTCACACATTGTTGGCTCATGTTTAGCTTTTCATCAACCACCATCCCCAAGTCTTTCTCTTCAGGACTACTCTTAATCTATACTCCACCCAGCTTGTACTTGTGTTTGGTGTTGCCCCAACCCCAGTGCGTGGGCCCACCTCTCAAGTCTGTCAAGTTTCCCCTGGACAACATCCCTTCTCTCCAGCATGTAGACCACACCACACAACTTGGTGTTATCCAGAGTCTTGCTGAGACTGCACTCAATTCCACTGTACACATCACCAACAAAGACAGCACTAGTCCCAGTACCAATCCCTGAAGAATACCATTCATCACTGGTCTCCGCTTGGATGTCAAGCTGTTGACCACAACTCCTTGAGTGCAACCATCCAGCATTTTTCATTATCCACAAAGTGGTCCATCCATCAAATCCATGTCTCTCCAATTTAGGGACCAGGATTTCATGCAGGACAGGGTCAAACATATGCAAAAATGTATTAGAAATGTTACCAAAAAATGTCCCTTGCAACCTATTTTGTGTATGTGGGGGGCATCTTTAAAAGGAAATATGTCTAGGGAAAGTTTCCTCCGAGCTACTGAAACTGGCTCTGAGAAGGCAACATATCATCATGAATAGGACAAAAGTGTTCTTTAGTTGTTACTTGATAGATGGTTTCCATTATTTTCTTTAATCCTGAAGATGAACCTCAGAACAGAGACCTGGAGGATAAATTATTTCTCTATATGACACTTGATAGTGCTCTAGCTAACAATTATGAAGACTTTGTTACCTGCCTCTATACTGAAAACTGTTTGACTCTGAATTTTACTAAATCTTAGTCTTTTTGTCATAACATCATGCAAAATTAACAATTTTCAAAATTTGCATCTTGAAGTATAAAGTGTCAGATAATAGCTTAAGAATATATTATGCATAAATAAATAAGTAACATGAGACCTTGACTTCTGCATTTATGAGATGTCTGCAAAAAGTCTTGGACTTGTAATGCTATAGATAATAAGCCAGCATCATTAGTAACACAAAAGAAATGAACT
Source organism: Coracias cyanogaster (assembly GCA_033124195.1). NCBI lineage: Eukaryota > Metazoa > Chordata > Aves > Coraciiformes > Coraciidae > Coracias > Coracias cyanogaster. The sequence continues at coordinate 8,170 of JAVSBS010018759.1, read as the reverse complement.
AATAAAATAGACTTGTGTTTACTCTACAGAAACTCACAACTTGGTGTGTGAATTCATTTCTTTCTCTTTTTCAGCTAAATTTGCCTAATGTTCTTCCATCTGTGACAAAAGGCTCCAGTTTAGTTCTCTGAACTCTTTCACTGATATTCTCTTTTGTAACACTTAGAGTTTTATCTAAGTGCTTTTGGTTGCCTACAGCCAAGCTACCTAAGACAGCCTTAATAAATGGATGGTACATAAGCACGTTATAGGTACTTCTTCAACAGCAAAACTTGTGTGTGATAGTGATAAGGTTGTAGTGATAAATCTGATTAAGAATGAATATTTAAAATTGCCAGAACAAAAGTAATAATTTTGTGTTTACACCTTCCATCATGGAGCAATGTTTTACTGCCCTAGAACATGTTAGAGAAGTAGTAAATACATGAAAGAAAGGTGGAGTTGATAAGAAGTCAGTAAAAATTTGTGAAGTAACAAAACAGTGCACTTTCTATACAGAAAATCTTCGTGTACACAGTAAAAGCACAGATTCTTCTTAAATATGCTCCAAGTAACATTTAGCAATTTAAAAGAAATGGATCATACTAATGCCATGGTAGCTAAAAAATTAGTAAGCAAAGCTGTGCATAAGAATCTGAAAGCTTTTCACAAAGTCAAAACTCAAAGACTTTTTCAATTAAACTAGTTAATATTAAACTTAAAACCTTTTTATGCATAACTGCTGCATTTATTTCCAACTTAGGGCTCTTGCTCTAATGCTGTATTATAAACCAGGAATTAAAGAAATAGAGTTTGCAGCAACTGAAATAATTCTGAAAAACAAGGTTTCTGCGGTTTTGACCTATCTTGATAGACTGAAGGGAGGGTGAGGAAAACGGCAATCTTAATAAATCTCCTGCAGCTAAATATTTAAAACTCATACTGTTTCAAATTAGTGAGGACAGCAATATTTAGTTGCTGCTGAATTCTAGCCAGCATGACATTTCAGCAGGAAACACTTTACAAGACTTCAACTTATGACCACAGAAGTTGCAAACTAGTACTTAAACCATGCATAAGTAGGAAGGTTTGTATATCGAACAAAAGGACAAGTAAAATTGATTGCCATTTCTGTCTTTGATCTTGCTGGAATCAGAAAGCTACACGTTTTTGCAGAATATTCTGCAGTTCATAAAGTGGACTAAAAGAAAAGCAAGCCTAGAAAGGACAGGAAATAAAGACAATATACACGTTATTGTCCCTGCATACTCAGGGGCAATTGAACAATATTATTGTCCATCAGATCCAATGCTTTCCAGCAGGATGTCTACGGAAAATAACAACTAGGAAGATGTGCATCCAGGTGTCATGTTTCTTGTTTGTTTGCTCATTTTGTTCTTCCAAAGGGAGTTGGATGACTAGCTAGCATAAGGAAACAGAGAGTAAAGCTCATCAGCAGGGGAAGCAGTTGTTACCTATTTCCACATCAGCCACAGCAAAGGATACAAGCATGTAACAGCTCTTGCCACTAGATTATTTCCAAAACCCAGGTTTACTATGCTGAAGCAGCTTTACAATTCCAGAATTATGTTCAATCTGCTCTCCCATCATGGCCTGACATTTAGATGTACTCTGTGCTTTCAAAAGTAGTGATAAGATTAAACCAAATAATTAAAAGATGTGGTTCAGGTTCAGTGGACATCCTACTCAAGAGACCATAATATTTTCTTTCCATATTGAGTAGGTTCTGTAGATAAATGAGATGCCTTGTTTGCCACAGTCTCATCTGTATGTAGACTTCCCCACTGACAAAGTGTGAGTGTGACAAATAAATCTTCTAATGACTCATATCACCCAACTGTTGTCACAGATTTCAATACCTTAGTGAGAAGTTAGCAGTTGTTGGGAAAAAAAGCAGCAACTAAGCTCATGAATTTTCAGAGTCATGGGAAAGACATTTTCGTATAGGTGAACTACAGGAGTGTCCACTATTTTTTACTAAAAGGTAACAGGTAGCTTGCAACCACATTTTCATGGTGAGCTACATAATTTAGCTAGTTTAAAATTGGAAAAGGAACTTTCAGTGCAAAAGAAGTATTAGCTGAAATTAATATAATCTAGTAATTTAGGGGCAAAGACAGATATCTGCAGTCACTTGAAATGATGTTAACTGGTGATGCTGGGTAACCTAAAATAGTGTTAAGTGCAGTTTATATGAATTAATCAGAAGTTTTCCAAAGCAGTTTTTTTTTTGAAATTTTTTTTTAGAAGAATAAGCACAGGAATATGTTCAAAAGCTGAACACTCCAGGTAATATCTGTAAACATCTAATAAAAAAAACTTTTCATCACTCTGTGATTACACCACTTTCCTTTTCACGACAATATTCCTTTGATATAATAAAAAGTGAAAAAATGTCAAAAAAGATATTTCAGTAGGCTGAAAATAATGAAGATCTGACCCTAAACAATCATGATTTTATATTGTGAAACATTTCTACAGAAAGCTATACTGTGTTCTTTTTTGAAAAAAAAAAAAGGCAACAACAAAATATTTTGTATGACTCAGAAAATGCAAAACCAGTTCAGACCTTGTCTTATAAATGAATGAAAAGTACAGGTTATTGTCATTTTGATGACACAACCTCTAAGTTTGGTGTGCTGGCCGTCTTCCAAAATGGATAATTGCATTCTGCTTACCTTATACTCTCCTTCTATTTCTCTCATAAGATGTATTCTTTGTTACATCCTGTTCCAAAATATTGTTAATGATTCTGTCTTCACAATACCATTATTTTTAAAAAGCATTCTATAGAATGCATGCCTTAAACAGCAAACAAAACAGATAATCTCTGACACCCAAAAATGACTAATTCTATAGCAACAGATCTACCTCTTTTTGAGCCTTCAGCCATATGAAATAAAGTTTGTAAAAAAAATCCACAACACGTCATGTAGAAAACTCTCATTTTGAATACCATAAAGACCAGCCAAGAGTAAAAATGAAATCTAGAGAATTCTTAACCGATGCGACAAGTGAAAAGATGGTGATCAAAGATTAAATTGGACATTTACTTACTACAAAAAGAAAGATGTAATTCTTGTGTAAGCTTTCTTTGCTAAAGTCTCAAGCATTTGAAACATCAATGTTACTATGTAATTATCTAAACAAACAAAAATTCACTGCTTGCATTGATTAGTTCTCTTACCTACTCCTGAGCAGTACTTGTACTGGTTATTACTAGGAATAACCAGTATAGGTATAGGAGGAACCTTTTACATATATTACCTCTATTTAAAGTTTGGAATTTTATTTTTTTAATAGATCCCTATAGCAGTATCTCAAAATGCTAATTCATTTCTAAAGTTCTAGGTCCAGCCAGATTCCCCGTACCTCCATCACGAGAAATTCCATTGGACTGGTTTCCAACCTCATCTTCCAGGCAAAACATCCAGTGCATGTATGCCCAGGTATCTTTTCTAGTGGGCTTATATACCTGTTCTGGATGACAAAGGACTTTTATGCCATTCCAATAATTTGCAGCTACTGGGATTTCAGCTATTCTTATTATCCCACGATTCAAACTCTAATAATAAAAGAAGTTACACTTTATTGCTAAGATTCAGAGTTTAAACATTTTGATGGAGAATCTCTTGTTAACCTTAAATGGAACAAATCCTGTCCCATGGGATATTATAAAATAAATATTTAGAAATGAATGAGCAGGTTGTTCTCCAGGAGATGGGCAAAAATCCTTCTGTAAAGAGCAGCAATAAGTGGTGTTTTGGTTTTAAGGATGAAGAACTTGAAGAGTATACTTCCCTTCCCTTCCCTATTTCAGTAAACGTGGCTGTCAGAGCTTACCAAATGAACCACGTATTATAAAAACAGATATTCAACTGTTGTTTTTAATAAATGTGAAATAAAAAATGATTAATGATTCCTAAATATTGGCATACGCCCTTAGGAAAGGTGTATCTCTTTCCAGTCGAGATTTTAAAACTGGCTTTTAATTCTCATTTTTGAGTCTATTTAGAGCAATGTGTTCTCCGAATCTTTGGCATGCCTGGCTCTCATATAATAATCAGACCTGCCATATGTTTAAGAGATTTGCTTCTCACTTAACTGCTTTAACTTGCAGAAATAATCAGCATGACTCAAAGCCAAATTCAATAGCTTGATGAAAAGAACACTCATGAAGCAACTGTCCATCAGTTTTTTATACTGTGACAAAATGGTTTTCACTTTACTGCAACTATTTTGAGCAGTTATTGTTGTGTATTCACAGGATTCAGTTTTAAATTTCCTTTTGAGAACAGAGATGAGTTAATTTCAATGCAATAACTCTTGCACTCATGTATATATTTTGCTTACTTCTTCATGGGCATGTTAAACAAACTCAACTTGCTATAGACTAAAATAGACTTCAAATATCATATACCGCCAAAACAGAAATAGTATAGGACCTGTCCCAAGTAACCATGTTATAGAACTTAGATTTGTGTCATAAATTAAAACCTAGTGTAGATGTGTTTTGTTGAATGAAAAGACTGACCAGTAGTTGCTTGCCAAATCAAATGCAGGTTCCTTGTGTTTCTGCTTGGCTATTGGTTCAAATATAAGCAGTGAAAAAACAAAAAAAAATTGAATTTTGGACATGACTTACACTAAGGGAGACATTTAATGTCTTGATTACAAAGCCTAGGTAATCCATTTTAGGCTAGAAGGCTATACATTTCATGCCTGAAACAAACCTTACTGAATCTTTAAAGTCACTGCATTTGAATAAGCTCTAAATGAGCTTCACCTGTTGGTACAACTTAATATAAAATAAAAACTCATTATTTTCTCTAAGACGTAACTTAATTTCTTACCCTGTGTCCATAAAAACTGTAGGAAAGGAAGGTACTAAAGCTAGCTAGTAAATATTTCCCATTAATCCTATAATTGTATATAAACATTTTTATTGCAATTGTCAATATTGTGAAGTTTGAATATTGCTAAACAGATGTGCTCATAAATTCTATTTAGTGTTTTCTATCCCTCTATCTGGAAGTAAAATTACATTTTTATACAATAGCTGCACAAAAGTCTAGGTTATATTATACCTTTCTGGTTTTTATCATTTTTATCAATATATTTAATTGCACATATATATAATTTTTCCTTAAAGAAGAAAAATGGCAATATTTTCACCTTATTAACAATTTTGTCACAAGATGATACATATATTATAGATTCAATATTAAGATCAACAGAGAAATACCAGTAAAACCACAAGAGAGAAATCAAGATTAATAACTGCTTAAGTTTTGTGGGAGAAGAAACTAGATATTGCATTTAAAAAATATCTCAACTTAATGACAAAAATTATTTTGCTAAAGTGTTTTTCACTGGGAATATGATACATTAATATCTGATTTTTTAACTTATTATTTCAGTGATTAAGATTGACTATTTTTTAAAATACATTTTAACAAATAAGATAAGTAGACATAAGATTAAAATGACATCAGCCAAATTATTTTCTGTTGGCACCATCTTCTGTCATTCTGTAATGTCAGAAACCAGGTAGAGCTGGTTATATAGCACATATGCATATAACATTTTGTATAGAGATATATAGCATGTATGTATCCTCGTTTTTCTTATTTTGGTGCACTTTTAAACCAGAATTTTAGAGCATACAAGAAGAGTACGGGGAACTAATAAATACAAGAGTTGATCACAATCAACTTACTGAGTGAGAATGATCAGAGCATAATTACATTTAATGCTAGACACTATCAAGCGTTACAGTCACATTAAGACTTCAGGAAAGGAGGTGTTGGTAAAATGTGACAGGCCCTAATATTAATGTGAAAGGTTCCCATGTCTTAGAAGTAACCTGAATATTACTTAAAGGAATGATAATACCTTTGCAGCAGAAACAATATAATTATCTCACTTTTTTCTAGCTCAGGTTTTTTACACCTTCTGCTGAAGTTGCCAGCGTTGACTGCTTTAAGAAGCACAGTACAGGACTGCATGAGCAACCACAGAGCCCTGTAGTATGATGTTGGCATTGCTAGTGTGGTAAACTGACCCTGTACTCTGAAATGTCTTTTAAAGTCAGCTAAAAAGAACTACAACTCCCATGAATAATCAGGGAATCTTCCAGAGGCCAGAAGTGATATCAGACATGGCAAGCTATAAAAACTCAAAAGAAAACAAACCTCCCTCTTTCCACTGCGCCCGGACCACGACATCTAGTAACAGTTTTATTTGGTTTAGCTCTAATAATACTTTCTTTAATTGATCAGTTGTCTATGTCTAGTTTGTTGTAATTCTGCTTATCTTTGTATGATACAACTATAGTTTTACATAACAGTAACAGGCAGATTTTCCACGTAGAATGAGATATTTACAACTAAAACAATGCAGCATAGAAAAATACAGACCTTGTATGATAGCACAGGCCTTGAGAAGTGCAGCTAAAGGATGTTAAAGTTTTCTACCTTCTTTATTATACTTTTTACAATGATGATTCTTCTGTTAAGCTTTCCATTATGGTAGCAATAATTTCATGGGTTTGCTTATACACACTTATATATGAAGTATGCTACATTTTTTTTACACACAAACAGGATTTTGAATGTAACACATTCATTTATGTTCATATACTTACAAGCTGTGTTTAGTTGTTCAGACAGATGTTAGATATTTTGGCATAAGGTGGGGGAGAAGGATGGACTTTGTTGCTGTTTGTGTTTTATAGCAGCAGCAGCTAATTTTTCAATGAGCCATTTTAAGTCAGTCCCACTTTGTAAAATGTCTACAAGTTTTTCTGTTTTCCAGTTTTCTACAGTTAACACTTTTTAGTTGTAAGAGAATACCCATTACAAAGAATATAAAAGATTTAAATTTTTTAATGATGAAATATGCTGTCATCCTTATCATATACAATTCAGTCACCATTCAATTTGATCCTCTGGTTAATATGACTAAAGCTTCAGGAAAAAAAAATAATTTGCCTTATTGGTAATGCTATTTCACTTTTTGCTTTGATCAAAATATCTAACATTGTTTGAAAATCTAGCTATTGGCTATAAAATAAGTACTTGTTTAATCATTGTTTATTGTCAAAATATTATATTAGATAAAAGTGAGAATACAAGAAAAATCCATTTTCATAGAACTGACCGAATAATATACTTTAACATTCATATTTAGTGCTTCTTTTGCCTAGAGAGGACCCTCCAATTGCTTTATTATTATTATTATTGTTGTTATTACTACTACTCCTATAACTATTACTATTAGTACTTCTGTCTGGAAGATTCAGAACATTTTTAAAGTAAATGGGTTCGTATATTTTCTGTGTATCAGGAATATTCCTCTTTTTTAATATTTTTTAAAAATTTTATTTTAAATGGAAATAGCTTCTTTATGCTGCCCAGCTTGGCCCAAATTTTCCGTTGTTCCAGCAAGTTTTCATTTTACTAATGCCTGAAAAATCTACCTAGATCTTCAGAATCCTAAGTACTGTGTTTCATTTGCACCAGAGGGTTGATCTATGTATAAAGCCCCACCCCACCTCCCCACACCAGGCTCATTCAGGAAATTTGTTATGAAATTGGTGACAATTCCTTATCAAGAAATTCCTCCCTTTTCTTTCCCTCTGCCAGCACATCATACCTATCTGAGTGTGGAAACATTCTCTCACTCATGTTAGCGCCACTGTTTCTGCAGTGATCTTCTATTTTATACTTGCATACTTTTAAATGTATATATATATACTTATACTGCATACTTACATCTGTAAGGATGTAACCTCCAGTGAAACCAGTGAGGGTTAGACACCTGAATATCTTTCTGAATCTTGATCTAAAATGATGATGGCACTACCTTTAAGAGTGAAGCCCTTGTTGTGGAGTACACTATTGAGTCTGGCACCTCCATACTTTGGGTAGTTCACAGGAATGTTCAGTGTCTTGGAGGGAGAGTGATGGTACATTGAGCAGGATGTTGCTTAATGCCAGGTGAGCAGCTTGCTCTTTCCAACTGATTACCATGTGTAGCTGCCCACTCAGTACTAAAACGAAATCTGTGATAATTTCTTATCTATATTCAATCAATAAGATTTGGGTTAACTTGAATACTTTCCTGAACACTTTCTTAAATTTTTTTTTTTCTGATCTAGATATTTTAG